>BSBK01007239.1:280000-510000 GCA_027943335.1 Chamaecyparis obtusa | reverse complement strand
AAGATGATGTCCCAAAATGGTCGTAACACCCTAAATAAGAGGGATTGAAGATCTAGGTACAATTTTCTTACCCTAATTAAAATAACCTAGCTACAATTTTTTTGCCAATACTAGATTTTCTTTATCATCCATGAGAGAAGCATAAATTTAATGATAAAATTTGAATCCATGATATGAAACACTTTTTTGGTTGGATCGCTTTTCTTTATAGTAGAAATATAATTTGAATGATGAGAGTTTGATACATTGGTAGAAAATCCTTGTTTCGGTTATATCTCTTTATGGTTGAAATCTGTAGGAGCCATGACAATTGATAACAATAGTGCTAAGTGATGGTATAATTCATTTTATAAAATGAAATGCCATTGTGGAGTATTTCCTTCATGAAATTAAAAATGCATACGTTTATTAATGTTATTGTAGTTTTCAATTAATAGCATCCAAAATAAATAAAATAAACACTTTTTTCTAACCAGAGTTATAATTTTGGAAAGAAAAAAGAATTTTTTTTTTTAGCGACTAGGATTTTGAAAGTTTCAAAGAGAGTTATTTCGAGGCATGACCTATTAGATAAAAGATAAGAGCAAACTACAAATTATATCCAACCACACTCTACATTGGACTAATGTAAATAAACCAAAACCTTATAGTATACTAGACACCTTATGACAAGTTGACTAAAGTCTAATTAGAACAACCATCATATATTTTATATTAAGTTAGAATGTAAGAATTGCTAACTCAAAATATTATTCAAATATTACTTTTTTTACTCTTTCAGAATTTCTAATATATGAATTATTATGTCTACTTATACTAAAGTAGTTATACTACTTCATATTTATTAAAAATTTTAGTTAAGTTTTTAATTATAAAACAATAATGTAGACTAGTAAAAACACAATTGGTTTTTTTAAATATGAAACAAACATTCTCTTTTATATTTTTAACTTTTAAAATTGTTTTTATCCCAAATTAATATCAAAATGAGTATTCTCTTAACAACATTTAAATTTTAAAATTTAAAATTAACTATTAAAAAAAATAAAAAATAAAGTCCTCACATCTACCCAAATCATTACATGTATAAAGTCATAAAGAAAAGGAAAATAAAGTGACTTTTTTAGCACTATCTTACCTTGTTCATTGTCGTCCACACCAAATCATCACAAACTGATCCAGTCAGAGAGCTGCAGGAATTTTCTTTTTAATTGTTTCTTCCTTAGATAAAAAGAGTTTAGATTTATATAATTTTACTTTTTTAACTCTCTTAACATCGGAGAATTATTTGCAAAATGCAAGTTTATTTTTACAAAATTATTGAGAGATTGATGGAGATACTTGAAGTTTTGTAAACTAATCTTTCTAATGTTATGATTATCTTATAGAAAGATTTATTTTTAATCCTTGTATAGACAATAATCTAACTGAGGCTTCATACACATTTGTATGATTTTATGTGAAAAATAGTTGCATTCCACAAAGAGCTATAAGACTTTTTAAAAAAAAATGTTTCTTCTTTAAATAATAAGAATTTGGATTCATATAATTTACTGTTATAATTTTGTTTTAACATAAGGGAATCATTGATAAGTAGGAAATATTTTCTAAAATAAGTCAAATTGTGATATTTCTATCATGGTTAAACCAATTGACCCATGTTTCGTGAGTATTAGTTTGCAAGAACCCATCTCTATTGACTAGAATGAATGGAACACTTAGCTATCATTAAATATAGGTGATGCTCATAGAGATGAATTATGGGGACTTCATGAGATACTCCAGCTCAAGCGTGCTTAATCATGGAGTTTCCTCAAAGGATAAGTGGGCCTTATAATGAATGATTCATAAGGCATAACACTTGTTAAAGGTTTCACAAATGGGGTTGCAAGCAATGTGGGCTTCAAAAAAATGTAGATCCAAAGCTAACATGGTCTATCCTCTAATAAGAATTGTGTACTATAATGTTTCAATAAGCTCCTAACAGGGCTAAATCTTCTAACAAGGATTATATACTCTCAGTACATCATTTGTGGGTGCTAGTTCCCACCGAGGTTTTTACCTTTAACAAGGTTTCCCCGAGACCAAAATATTGTGCTATTTTGTTGACATTCATTGTATTCATTGGATTTGATATTGCTACTATTCAAAGTTTAAAGTTTAATATACTATCATAGAACTGATTCACCCCCCTCTCAGTTGTATTGTGGACTATTATTCCCAACAATTGGTATCAAAGTTACTCGTCCTTAGAGAGAAAGATTAACAACTTGAGATGATATTGGAGATGGCATTCTATAGGAAGGATGGTCCAAAATTTAATCCTAAAAACTTTGACAGTTGGAAGAACAAGATGAGAACTCATTTTCTATGTTTGGGCATTGACTATTGGTTGATCACAAAGAATAAGGTGAGAATGACTATAAAGATTGAGAATGACTTGCCATCAGCTACTAATGATGAGAAGAAGGTATTCTCTTACAAAATGGTTGCAAGAGAAGCATTGATTAGGACACTCTCTGAAGGAAAATTTATTGAAGTTCAAGACTTGGATTCGACACACTGGATTTGGAAGAGATTAGAAGCAGTATATGAAGGAGACAAGTATACCAAGCAAGTGAAGCTACAAAATTGGAAAACACAGATGGAGAAGCTACAAGTGAACGATGATGAAATCATTAGGGCTTATGTTCAAAGGGTTACAGAAGTTGTGGGGTAAAAGCATAAAGTTGTGTCACGTTTCAGGACAACTTATCAGCACAGCTGAATTTGAGTATTTCTAACTAAAATTATTTTTGGTCAAACATATGGTCTAGCTAGATTCATTCTAGCTAAGTTAGATAAGTTCTTCACCTTTTCCAATTGGAAATATCTATTAAATGCATGTTTTATAACAATTACTAAAGAAATAAAATTATTTCAGAAAAGCGACGTTTCAATAACTCTTAGTCTTTTTAATGATATTTTTTTACAAATATAAAAATACCCTTTTTTAGAGCACAGAGTCAAGATTATCATCATATAATTTTTATAGTATTTTAATTAGATCTAATATATTATAATTTCAAAATACTACAAGTAGGTATTTTAACATTCGAGAACAAGATGCTTCAAAAATAGAAAAAAATAGTAAAGCTTATCAAAAAAATTGAAAATTTATATTTAACACTAGAGGAGAGAGTTATCTTCAAGAGTGTGTAATTTATTTTCGGAATGGTGTAGATTTGATAGGGGAAATTTGACGTGAGATGAAAACTGTCGATTTCAGGTATGTTCGACTTTGAGTAGTTATAACAGAGAAAATATACATTGAAAACTAATTTTTCTTCTTTTCTGCACTAGCTATACATTTTATCTATGACATATTTTGAAATCAAAGGAAAAAGAGATTATTTGCATATACTTTTTTGGTGCGGACAAGACCCTCATTTTTCAGCATTTTTTAGCAAGTAAAAAATGGACTTAAAAAATTTAAAAACTATGTGAATTCTTGTTCAAAAAAAATTAAAAAAATTATAGCCATAAACTTCATCCATTTTTACACATTTCATTAGTTTACATCATCTCCAAATTTTAAACATAAATGCCAGTTTTATGTCATTAAAGTTAAAATTTTTGTGCGTTGTTGACCTTTTCCTTTATAGAAGTGTGACACAACTTTGTACTTTTACCCTGTGGTACGAATAAAAAATTATAGAGGTACATATGAAGAAGATGAAGTTGTTGCAAAGATCATTAGATCATTGAATCCTTCTTACAAGTTTAAAGCTCTATCTATTCAAGAGCCTATACCTTTGAATCTGAACTTTAGCAAAGAAATGTTGATTGCAAAGCTAACTAATTTTGAAGCTGTGGAAATGGGAGACTTTGTACCTAAAGTTGAATCCACATTTAAGGCATCTGGACACAAGAATATAATGTATGCACCTCCGAGCACTAGTAGTGAGAGCCTAAAAGAAGAGCTTGGAGAATATGCCGAGGAATGGGAACAAATAATGGCTGAAGAAAGAAAGATGGATGAACTTGTTGCACTAATTGCTAGAAGAGAAAAGAGAGGTAAGGGTAAATTTGAAGGCAAATTACCTTTGAAATGTTTTTCATATAATAAGGTTGGTCATTTTACATCTAGATGTCCTACAAGAGTTCATAAGTACAAGCCTAAGTTTTTCAAGTCTAATAAGGATAACGAATGCTAGTATGCTAGTGAAGCTATTTCTAATGATGATGATCTAGATTATGAGGAGATTGGATTTGTTTCTATTAGAGATGAAACAATATATGAGGAAAAAGTGTTAGTATCACATGTTAATAAGAAAAATGAATGGATTATAGACAATGGTTGTTCACATCATATGAATGGAGACAAAAACAAGTTTGTTAAATTAGTAAAGTATGATGGTGTTGTTGTAAGGTTTGGAGATAATCTTCCTCAACCTATCATAGGTGTAGGATCTATTACTTTGGATGGAAAGACTAATATTGATAATGTGTTGCTTGTTCATGGACTTAAGCATAACTTGTTGAGTGTTGGATGGTTGATGGACAAAGAATTTTAGTTACAATTCAATGATGGAATTTTTTATTAGAAGTAAGGCAGGAAATTTGATTGCAACCGGTACTAAGTCTAGAGGTAATGTATTTGAATTAAATACATTTGGTGCCTCTTGTTTTCTTGTGAAGGTTGATAATAGTTGGTTATGGAACATGATATTTTTCAATGTTAATTTTTGATAACATTGTAAAGGCAAGTATGACTAATGCAGTAAGAGATCCACTGAAGATTGTGAAACCATCTAACACTGTATGCAAAGAATATTTCAAGGGAAAATAGACTAGAAGAAGTTATAAAAGAAAAGAATATACATCAAAGGGAAAGTTGGATCTGATACATATAGATATGTGTAGACCCACAAGGACAAAATTATACTATGGTGAAAGGTATTTCATACTTTTTGTTGATGACTTTTCCAGAATGATGTGGGTTACTTATTTGAAAGAGAAATCATAGGCATTTGATAAATTGAAGATATTCAGAGGAAAAAGTAGAGAATGAATCAGGTTTGAAAATAAAATGTTTGAGGTCAGACAAAGGTAAAGAGTTTACTTCAGATCTATTCAATTCATACTGCAAAGAGCATGGAATAATGAGACAAATATTTTCTCCTAGAACTCCACAACAAAATGGGATAGCATGGCGAAGAAATAGGACTATACTTGATGTTGCTAGGACAATATTGATTGAAGGAAATGCATCTCATATACATTGGAGAGAGGCTATAGGGACAATGATGTACACATTGAACAAAATTCAAATTAGATAAGGTACAAGTAAGACTCCTTATGAATTATGGTTTAATCAAACTCCTATTGTAAAATATTTCAGAATATTTGGTAGTAAGTGCTATATCAAGAGAGATGATGAGATAGGGAAGTTTGATGCTAGAAGTGATGAAGGAATTTTCCTTGGTAACTCTACTAAGAGAAAGACTTACAAGTGTTTCAATTTGAGATCGAGGAAGATGATTGAAAGTGACAATGTAAAGATAGATGAAAGGTTTTCATATACAAGAGAAAATGTATGACTCTAATCAGAATAGAGAGATCAAAGAAGTTGCTTCTATAGAAGAAGAAGAAATTGTTGAGCTGAATGCGAAAATGAGACTTGTGATGATGACACAAATGAGGCTACTGAGGTTCCTAAAACTCTGAGGTATGTAAAGAATAATCATCCTGAAAATCAAATTATTTGCAATACTAATGAAGGAAGAATGACCAGATCAAAGGCTAGAGAAGAAAATTTGTTCAATTTCACAAGTTGAACAAAAGACTACAGATGAAGCTTGTAGAGATGAATCTTGGATAAATACTATGAAGGAAGAATTAGATTAGATAAAGAAGAACAACACTTGGGAATTGGTTCCTAGACCTATGGAAAAAAATGTAATAGGAAGTAAATGGGTTTTCAGAAACAAAATGAATGAAGAAGGGATTGTTGTAAGAAAAAAAGAAAGAGTGGTATGTAAAGGTTATTCACAACAAGAAGGCATAGACTTTGAAGAGACATTTTCTCCTATTTCTATAATAGAAGTTGTAAGACTATTCTTAGCTTATGTTGTGCATAGGAACTTCAAGGTGTATCAGATGGATCATGTGAAATCTACGTTCTTGAATGGGGATCTTGAAGAAGAAGTATATATAGAACAACCTGATGGATTTCCTTTATGTGAAGATAGAGACATGGTATGCAAGTTGAAAATGGAACTGTATGCACTGAAGCAAGCTCCAAGGGCTTGGTATGAAAGGTTAGAAAAATACCTACTTTGTATTGGATTCAGAAAAGGTAATGTTGATAGTAATTTGTATTTAAGAACTATTGAAGATGGAGTTTTGATAATAGAAGTCTTTGTTGATGATATTATCTTTGGAGGTAATGATGATCTATGTGAGAAGTTTTCTAAAGAGATGGAGAATGAATTTGAGATATCCATGATTAGAGAAATGAAATTCTTTCTTGGACTGCAAATAAATAAGAGTAAAGATAGAATTTTTATTTCTCAAACTAAATATCTTAAGGAAATGTTGAAAAAGTTTAGAATGGAGGATTGTAAACCAATTGGCACACCCATGGTAACTAGTAATAAGCTAACATGTGATGATGAATCAAAGTGTTTTTTTAGACCAAGTACAAATCAATGGCTGGAGGATTACAATATATGACTCACACTAGACCCAATATTTCTAATGTTGTTGGAATTGTGGCTAGATATCAAGCAGAACCAAAAGAGACACACCTAGCTACTATGAAAAGGATATTGAGATATCTAAAAGGAACAATAGACTATGGCTTATGGTATGATAGAAATGATGACTTTGAACTTCATGCTTATACCGATGCTGATTCGGTAGGAAATATTGATGATGGGAAGAGTACTAGTGGTGGTACATCATTTTTCCTTGGGAAAAAGTTGGTTTCATGGCTAAGTAAGAAGCAAGATTGTATAGCTCAGTCTATTGCGGAATCAGAGTTTGTTGCTGATGCTATAAACTGCACTCAAATTTTTTGGATGAAGCAAATACTAAAGGACATTGGAATAACTTTTGATGAGCTTGTGGTTATCCATTTTGATAACAGGTCAACCATGAATATGTCAAAGAATCTAGTGATGCACTCTAAAACTAAACATATTTCTATCAAGTATCACTTCTTAAGAGACAAGGTGGTAGAGAAGGAAATAAAATTGGTGTATATTAGCACAAAAGAATAGATTACTGACATCTTTACAAAACCATCAAAAGATACCTTTGAATATCTCAGAGGTATGCTTGGGGTTCAGGCCCCTCCTAGTCAGAATTAAATGATGCATGGATGCATCAGTCTAGAGGTTTTCAGAACCTTATCATATTCTAGACTGGATGTAGGGATCTACTCCTCAGGGGGAGTGATCATGGAAGAAAGGTGTTGAAGGACACTTGATGACTCATGGCACCCTTTTCTATTGTTTTGAAAGGGGAAGTGTTGCTATGAGAAAATCCCTACTCCATGGGGAGATTGTATGAAGGAATACTATGAGAGTACTGTTTGGTTGTAGAACTTTGGATTGATATAACTTTGGGGTGATTTTCCCATATGTTGACATCAATGCCAAAGGAGGAGATTTTTGGATATTGCTAATGCATTGGGGTGGTGATTGACACATTTAATATGTTTAATAAGTATGTTGAGTAATGCTAGAGTTGTTGTTGTTGTCATTAGTGTTTTGTCACTGATGTCAACATATGTTCTATGAAATGAACAAGCTAGTTGTGACAGTGTACAGACACTGTACATATGTTTCATGATGTGCGAAGATAGATAAGAGTTCAAGAAGATGTTGTGATCTTATATCCAAGATCACATCATGTAATTTTGCATATTGGATGAGTTACAGATGATTTTTTGAAGACTGGTTACTGGATTATAACAGAGGAAGTTGACAGAGATAGTCTCTGTGTCTCTGGTATATCTTACAAAAGATATGGATTCAGTGTATGCGAGCTTGAGGGATGAAAGAAAAAGTATTGAAGAATGTTCATTGGTCAGTACAAGGTACAGAATGATTGATGATGTCAACTGTGGTGTGTGTTCTAGAGAAGATTCATTTGTGAGATGACATCAGAGATGTAGCGTGCATTTTGGTTGGTGATTGTAAATTAAGGATGTCGGTCCTTATTTGTTGTAATGTAATCATTGTATACTTGTTTTAGATACTGTGTGTATCTTAGCAAGGGTCTATGTAATTATTTATAATTAGGAAAGCCTTATGGGCCAACCTGATCATGTAGAATGTAATAGGGTATATATGTAAGATCTTTTCTTTGGAAAAGACATGGTGAGAATGTATGTGATGTAAAGAAGATTGTGAAAGATGCAAGCTTGTGTCTGCTAGATGTAGAGCGGAGGATTACTGGTGAACTTCATTGGAACTAATCAAGAAAAGATAGTTGATGTTGGTTAGTTCAAAAGGTTATGTATTTCCTCATATACACTTGTTGTGAACAGTGAGTTCTGAAGGAGCATTTAACCTTCTTTGAGCAATGATCCTGGGCAATGAGCCCCCTTTCTTTTCTTGACTCCTAACAAGGTATGTCCTTTAACAAGGACTGTGTACTATAATGTTTCAGTAAGCTCCTAACAAGGATAAATATTTTAACAAGGATACTATACTCTCACTACATCATTTGTGGGTGGTAATTCCCACTGGGGTTTTTACCTTTAACATGGTTTCCCCAAGACCAAAATATTATGTTATTATGTTGACATTAATTGTATTCATTGGATCTGATATTGTTTCTATTCAAAGTTTAAAGTTTAATATTCTATCATACAATTGATTCACCCCCCCTCTCAGTTGTATTGTGGACCATTATTCCTAACAACACTATCATGCTAATAATAAGTCTTCTCCTTCTAGAATACTTGTTTGATTTCCTCAATCAAATATAGCTCTATTTTATCTTTCACTACTTTGCTTGGTCACTCTGACTGATCTCTGCCTATATCAAAATACTTCTTTGTTGTGTGTATATGAGATCACCTTCATTACATCCATACACATACATCATTTTAGCATTAAGATCTCATCATATATAGACAACAAATCAACCTCCTAGATCAAGATCAATGATCTAGATTATCTGCCTATGTCGCTTAAGAATTCCATTATTCTAATACGTTAGATGGATTACATATGGATTAGTGATTAGATATACAAGGCATAATCAACTCCTTGATTCCATCAACAAACATTAAATATTGTATAGATGTCAGCCAAAATGGTTTACCTAAGTGTTTATATCATTACAAACACATATGTCAAAACTAGCTTGCTCGACATATAAAGTCTCTGACACTCGACATTTACTATTCTTCATATACTAGTTCTCAATACTGACTCTTCTATCAAACCTTACATAAACTACTCGGTGACTACTGAAGTACTTGGTGACCTTTGACTTGCTTAGTAGTAACTACTTTTCGGTAAATATACAAAATACAAGTATAGACATAACTCAACCTTTACAAGATGGCTCAGTCACAGTGATGACTAACCAACATTGCCTAGAAAATGACTAAGTGCTACACACTAATGGGCAACAAAACTTAGGGATCAACACATACTACAAATTATATCCAACCACACTCTACATTAAACTAATGTAAATAAACTAAAACCTTATAGTATACTAGAGACCTCATGACAAGTTGAAAAAAGTCTAATTAGAACAACCACCATATATTTTATATTATGTTAGAATGTAAGAATTGCTACCTTAAAATATTATTCATATATAACAA
Organism: Chamaecyparis obtusa; assembly: GCA_027943335.1. Classification (NCBI taxonomy): domain Eukaryota; kingdom Viridiplantae; phylum Streptophyta; class Pinopsida; order Cupressales; family Cupressaceae; genus Chamaecyparis; species Chamaecyparis obtusa. The sequence continues at coordinate 500,165 of BSBK01007239.1, read as the reverse complement.
TTTTTATTCTTTAAGAATTTCTAATATATGAATTATTATGTCTAGTTATACTAAAGTAATTATACTAATTCATATTTATTAAATTTTGCAATTAAGTTTTTAATTATAAAATAATATTGTAGAATAGTAATAACACAATAGCTTTTTTCAAATATGAAACAAACATTCTCTTATATATTTTTAACTTTTAAAATTTTTTTAATCCCAAACTAATATCAAATGAATATTCTCTTAGCAACATTTAAATTATAAATTTTAAAATTACCTGTAAAACAAAAAGAAAAGAAAAAGTAAAGTCCTCACATCTACCCAAATCATTACATCTATAAAGTCATACAAAAAAGGAAAAGAAAGTGACTTTTTCAGCACTGTCCTACCTTTTTCATTGTCGTCCATGCACCGAATCATCACAAACTGATCCACTCATAGAGCTGCAAGAATTTTCTTTCTAATTATTTCTTCCTTAGATAAAAAGAGTTCATATTTATATTATTTTACTATTTGAACTCTCTTTCTTCACATCAAAGAATTATTGGCAAATGCAAGTTCCTTTTTTTACTCTCTTTCAACCATATCTTTAGGAGTATTACGAAGATCTTATATTTTAATGAGTTTTTTTCTTCATAAATTAGCCTTTCACCCATCTTAGGTCACATATTCATATCTAGAATGAGGATCCTAAGAAATGCAACTAGGAGGCCATTCGGGTTCAAATCTTTCTCTAAAACTGAGTTTACAACCCTTAAATCTAGGGTTCTCATTTTGCTTCTCCTGTATCTCTTTATTTTCATGCTTTTTAGAGTCCTTACTATAAGATGATAATCTAAAATGGTCATAACACCCTAAATAAGAGGGATTGATGATCTACGTACAATTTTCTTACCCTAATTAAAATGACCTAGCTACAATTTTTTTGGCAATACTAGATTTTCTTTATCCTCCATGAGAGAAGCATAAATTTAATGATAAAAAATTGAAACCATGATATGAAACATTTATTTGGTTGGATCACTTTTCTTTATAGGAGAAAAATTAATTTCAATGATGAGAGTTTGATACATTGGTAGAAAACCCTTGTTTTGGTTATATATCTTTATGGTCGAAATCTATAGGAGCCATGGCAATTGATAACAATAGTGCTAAGTGATGGTATAATTCATTTTGTGGAATGAAATGCCATTGTGGAGTATTTCCTTCATGAAATTAAAAATGCATACATTTATTGATGTTATTGTAGATTTCAATTAATAGCATCCAAAGTAAATAAAATAAGTTACATTTTTTCTAACCAAAGCTATAATTTTGGATAGAAAAAAGAATATTGTTTTTTTAGCGACTAGGATTTTGAAAGTTTCAAAAGGAGTTCTTTCGAGCAATACCCTATTAGATAAAAGATAAGAACATACTTCAAATTATATCCAACCACACTCTTCATTAGACTAATGTAAATAAACCAAAACCTTATAGTATACTAGACACCTTATGACAAATTGACAAAAGTCTAATTAGAACAACCACCTTATATTTCATATTATGTTAGAATGTAAAAATTACTACCTCAAAATATTATTCATATATAACAATTTTTACTCTAAGAATTTCTAATATATGAATTATTATGTTTAGTTATACTAAAGTAATTATACTACATATTTATTAAAATTTTCAATTAAATTTTTAATTATAAAACAATAATGTAAACTAGTAATAACAGAATAGCTTTTTTCAAATATGAAACAAACATTCTCTTATATTTTTTAACTTTTGAAATTATTTTTATCCCAAACTAATATTCATTTTTCTTATATATTTTTAACTTCTAAAATTATTTTTATCCCAAACTAATATCAAAATGAATATTATCTTCGCAATATTTGAAATATAAATTTTAAAATTATCTGTACACCAAAAAGACAAAAATGTAAAGTCCTCACATCTACTCAAATCATTTATATCTATAAAGTCATAAAGAAAAGGAAAAGAAAGTGACTTTTTCAGCACTATCCTACCTTTTTCACTGTCGATCCACACACCAAATCATCACAAACTAATCCACTGAGAGAGCTGCAGGATTTTTTTAATTGTTTCTTCCTTAAATAAAAAGAGTTCAGATTCATATAATTTTACTTTTTTAACTCTCTTTCTTAACATCGGAGAATTATTCGCAATTGCAAGTTCATTTTTACAAAATTATTGAGAGATTGATAGAGATACTTTCTGTAAACTAATTTTTCTAAGGTTATGATTCTCTTATAGAAAGAAATATTTTTAATTCTTGTATAGACAATAATCTAACTGAGGCTTCATACACATTTGTACAATTTTATATGAAAAATAGCTGCATTACACCAAGAGCTATAAGTTTTTTTTTATAAAATGTTTCTTCTTAAAATGATAAACAGGAGATATTCTTTTACAATAAGTCAAATTTTGATATTTCTATCATGGTTAAACTAATTGACCCATGTTTGGTGAGTAGTAGTTTGCAAGAACTCATCTCTATTGACTAGAATGAATGGAACACTTAGCAGTCATTAAATCTAGGTGATGCTCACAGAGATGAAGCATGTGGACTTCATGAGATACTCCAGCTCAAACGTGCTTAACCATGGAGTTTCCTCAAAGGATAAGTGGGCCTTATAATGAATGATTCATAAGTCACAACACTTGTTAAAGGTTTTTCAAATGGGGTTGCAAGCAATGTGGGCTTCACCTTGGAAGAAACTCTATGGTTAAGCGTGCTTGAACTTGACTAGTATTGGAATGGGTGACCTCGCACATCACCTCTATGAGTATCACCTAAATGCAATGAGTGCTAGATCTTTGTGAAGCACTATTTGTTAAACATGACTCAATAAATTTAATTCAAAAACTACACAGTTGAATCCTAATAATAATAATAATAAAATCCTGACAAATAAGTATAAGTACAAAAATTATTGAGAGTTTGACAGGACATTTGAGGTGAAGTGCTTCACAGGTTGTGAACTGATCTCTCAGTGGTCTCATACCACAAGTTATGCTCAACCATTACCTTTAAATTATATCAGAGTTATACTCAATCGTTTCATAGACAATAAGGGACGAGAGGGCAGTATAGTGCAAAGTGAAGGACAAATGGTCGGTCCTTTGCACGCAGTAATCGTGTCGTGTCCTGGACAATGCCATGTCAATGCACTGATGAATCTTGCAGAGCTCCTCGCCATGCGAGGATTTTTCATAACCTTTGTTACTACTGAATGGATGGATCGGTTGCTTTTAAAAGCAGCTTCCAAAGACGCAGCTGCACGTGACCGTGAGATTTAAGAAAGGGGCTTCAAATTTCGCTTTTTGACTATCCCAGACGGCTTACCGCGTGAACATGGCTGAACTACTGAGATTGGTGAGCTTTTCCTTGCGCTGCAAAGATCAGGCCCTGCTTTGGAAAGTGTGTTGACTGCATCACACGAATCTGTGCCACCAATCACTTGCATTGTTTCGGATAGGTATTTATCCTGCACGGCAGAGGTGTGTAAAAATCTTGGGGTAACGAGAGTTATCTTCTGGCCTACTTGTACTGCATATTCCATTATTCACAAAAATGCTTACTTTCTTCAATCTCTGGGCCATATCCCTGTCAAAGGTATTTATCTTCTAACTTTTTTCCTTTTTTCCTTTTTGTGGTGTTTATTAACTCATGTCCTATGTTTCACATTTGCTAGGTACCTAAAGAGCTATTATTAATGCCCTGTGTTTCTCTGTTTGCCTGTATTATTTATTTCATTTTGCTTGTTTCAGTAGCACTCTGATATATTATATTGAGCTTAGTTTCGTTAGTTTTGTTTCTCGTCCTCATTCCATTAATGTCTTCCCAAATGCAGAGGAGGACTTGAAATCACAAGAGAAAGTCATCACCTGCCTTCCTGGAAAAATCCCACCTATCAGGCCAACTGACATCGTCTCCTTCTTCCGCGAGAAATATGCCTCTGAAATCACTTACGAGTGCTTTCTTAACGAATCTCGCTTCCAAAATATTGCAGACTACGTGCTGGTTAACACTTTCGAGGAGTTGGAAGGAGGCAAAGAAGCACAAATGGGTCTCAGCGTTAATGGGTGCCCTGCTCTGGCAATAGGCCCTGTGTTTCTTCCAAATTTCTTGGAAGGTAGGAATTCTATGTGCAGCATGTGGGAAGAGGATAAAACCTACATCCAATGGCTAGATGCTCAACCAAAGCAATCTGTGTGATATGTTTCCTTTGGTAGCATTGCTATAAAATCTGAAAGGCAATTGCACGAACTGGCTCTTGGACTAGAAGCTTGTGGGTATCCGTTCCTGTGGGTGCTGAGATCAGATATAGCAGAAGGTAAGCCCATGGAATTACCAGAGGGTTTCAAGGATCGGACAAAGGATCGAGCCCTGATTGTTAGTTGGACGGAGCAATTGAAGGTAAGGCATTTTTTACGTGCTGTTACTTTTTTGTGCAAAGATTTGCTGAATTCCGTCACTAGCCTGCTACATTTTCTAGGGTATAGACATAAAGCTATAAGATTCCTAAATGTACTTTTATAATAAGTTTATTTCTTTTTGTTTTTAATGTATGTAGGTGCTTTCTCATCCTTCTATTGGAGGATTTCTCACTCACAGTGGGTGGAACTCTACTTTGGAGGCAATTAGTATGGGAGTTCTTCTAATTGGATGGCCTTATTTCAGCGATCAATTTCTTGATTGTCAATTTGCAAGGGACATTTGGAAAATTGGCTTAGATTTTGAGGGTGTTGATGTAGATGAATTCAAATTGGTAACAAAAGAGGTAATAGAGAGCACAATCAGAAATTTAATGGAAAGTTCTATTGGAAAGGAATTGCGTGAAAATGTTGTGAGGTTGAAGAAGGCAGCAAGTAAGTGTTGGAAATATTCAGGAATTAACCAAGTTACTGAGAGGGGAGGGGTGAATCAGTAACTCCAAATTTTCTTCTAATTTTAACATGTATTTTTACTTTTAACCTTTGCATACAGAAAGCATGAAACTTAAAAGCATTCACAATAATGACACATAGATTTGGTTACCCAGAAACCTTCCAAAAGAAAGTAAAACTGGGGTGGGGATGAAACCCACAAAGCTTTAATACTGCAGAATAAAGTTGGCCGGTTAAGGCTTACAATTTGATCACTTCTGATGATCTGCCCTGTTAGGAGCAATAAGGATTGCTAAATCCACCCTGTTAAAGGATTTACAAACATACAGTGAAGTATGCACTCGGTAAAGAGATTTATACAAAGACTGTTAAGTCTACCCGGTTAAAGGATTTAGTATTGATTCACCTGTTAGAATGAAACAGTAGATCTCTGCTTTGCAACTGGATTGCTGAATGAGATTCGCTGATGTACTGATCACCTTCTGTGATGAATTTGTCTTTTCTGTATCTTATACTTCTGAAGCCTTCTGCAATTCGCTTATTTCTGCCTTTCTTACTCTTTTATATATTCTATATCATATATTACTTGTGCATGTCTCTTTTATTTCTACATCATTGTTTATATACAGGTCTCAAACAATTAATTACAATTACAATTGTACAGTCGGCTTGACAAATAAACATAAGTGCTACTAAGTCGGCCCAAATATGGTTACTCGGTTCCTTCACACTGACTCGGTGACTTTCTGATACTCGGCGTCCACTGCATTACTCGGCATCGTCATGCACTCGGTAGAAGTGAAGGCACGGTTCATACTGATCACTCGGTAGGTATTGAACTCGGTAAGCATTGGTGACTCGGTAGACAAGATGTTACTCGGTTTTCATTGTCCTGATCGGTTTGTACTAACTTGCTCGGTTTCCAGTGTCTGCTCGGTTTGCACTGTCTGCTCGGTTTGCACTGTCTGCTCGGTTTGCACTGTCTGCTCGGTTTGCACTGTCTGCTCAGTTTGCACTCAGAATGAAAATAAGTGTTGTCACTAGTGGCAATACTGCTTAATGCCAACAATCTCCCCCTTTGGCATTAGTGACAAAAACACTTATTGGCCAAAATTTATATACACCGAATCATGCTGAGTTTTATTTTGATTTTTCAAAATTTGTCTTTGTTATAGGGCTTTATACATTGTCTCCCCCTTTCAATGTGCTAACTGTTTCTTATACAAATTTATACAGTATACATATCTCTCCTTCTATACATATCTCCCCCTTTTTGACGATAATGCCAAAGGTGCATATACAATTTATTTACAGAGAGAATCCAAAATTTGATAAGAAATCAGAATGTACCTTCATTATTAGTGCCAGGGTTCTGTCCCAACTTTCTTGCAGAATCTTACATGTTTGTATGGCAATTTGGATTTCTGTAGAGAGTTCAATCATGTGATCTGCTATGGAGAACTGATTGTCATGAATCAATGTTCTGGAATGTTCAATGTGCTTATACATTGTATTCATGATGGGAAGGATCATGTGTTGGATGTCTAGCAGTGTGGACCGGATCCTTGAGTCTTCTTTCAATAGATCCGACTGCATATTGGATAGATGTGAAATTTTCATGTGATGAGCAGAGCTTGAACTTGGTTCAAGTTGCAGCTTCTGTATGCTAATCTTCATATCCTCATCCATTTTATTCATTTTATTTTTGACATCCTTTGTGAACTCGGCAAAATTGCATAGTCTGGCCAAAAGAGAGGTAGCATTCGAATAAATAGACTCTGTGTTAGACAAAACTGAAGACAATTCCACTTGGTTAATAGCTATGTGCTGAGCAATGTGCTCAAGCACTTTATTGTTGAATCTCTTCTCGGCTCTTTCAACTAACTTTTCTGTCCCGGATGAGTCCTCATTGTATTTCTCAACTGCTTCTGCCAATTGTAACAAAACATGCTAGGAGGAGTCTACTTTAATGCCTAATGCATCAGACAAAATGTCCTTAGCATCCTTGATGATTTGATACTCCTTGTCTCTCTCCTCCTTAAGCTTCTTTTGTTTTGCTTTCCTTTGGAGGATCTCACCTATATTCTGCATCTGGTCTGCTGAGAGATTTGCAAATTCTAGTGTAGGAATCTCTATCTCTTCGTCTAGGTCTATATCCTCAACTATATTTTTACCCAAAAATTTTATACTCGGTAGAGCCTTAGGCTTATCTGTACTTAATGCTCTTGTAGTAGTGATAGTAGATAAAATAGGGCTGGCTATTGATACTAGTATACTTTCTACTGGAGAACTTACAATATTTACACTTGATGATTCAAAAGCTGGAAAACTTACTGGTACAGGAGACTGCAGCTCGGTAGAAGAAATGGTAGCTGCCTCTGATGTTGCTAGGGATGATTGGACAAATGTGGAAGTTGTCACAACCATGCTTGAAGGTGTCTCTGGGCTGGATGTAGAGACTTTCACTGGAGAGGTAGGAAGGGATGCAATGACTTCTGCTGCTATCTTTACAGTATCATCTACCTCGGTGTCTTCTTCTTGCTCATCGCTGTCATCTTCAATATCCTTTATAATTACAGTTTCAATGCTCGGTTGGTGAAGGTGGTAAATGTTCTTCCATGTGGCTTTTGCAGCCTTCACAACCGATTCAATATTGTTGATCAAAATCAAACAAGTATTGAACTTCAGTGTCATCTTGTTTTCATTCTCTTTTAGTGCCTTCTTCACTTCATCATTGTTCAGGCTCGGCATCAACTGTCTTAGGTTTTGATCAAATATGTCTATTATAGTTTGCCTTGCATTGCTCCATCTCATTCTTATCGGATTCAATAGAACTGCTGGAACCTGTGGGGTAATTTCTTCAGGAGAGTATTTCCACTGTCCCATTTTCTCAACAACAGCATCTTCTATTTCCTTCTGCTCTGCTTCCGATCTGGTTTCATATCTCAAGGATTTTATGTTACTTACTCCAGATCCTGATCCATCTCTGAAGAGTTTGAGCTTTTCTTGAAGGGTTAGAGGAGGCCTTTTGAATACTATGTCCTTATCTGCCTTTTCTGCCTTGTCTGCCTTTCCTCTTGTATTTCTCCTTGTGAACACAGCAGTGGGAGGCACAGATGCCTTAGTGATAAAAACTTTTCCTTTCTTCTTTGCAGGTTCTGGTTCCTCTGTTTTCTCATCCTTTTCCTCTTCTTTTTCACCTATTTCTTCTTTCTCCTCAGTTATCATTTGCATTTTAGCTATTCTTTTCTTTCCTTTGTTTACCGCCTGTGGAAGTTTTATGCTTAGTTCAATTCTCATCTTAGCTTCATCATATGTTCCAAAATATGGGGCTTTGGGATAGACAGGCTGATTTAGAAGTGCTTCAATAATGTTCTTGGTTTCATCAATATTTACCTCATAAGGAAGAGGTTTTGCATACACAGTTCTTGGTTTAACTGCTTGAATATACACATTATCACAATCTACCATAAAACATATGTCATCTTTGTAATCTTCCACCAACTTCTGTGGAATCCGGAATCTGTCATTCATTTTCTCTTTGAAAGACTCAAAATAATTATCCATGATGCTTTCAAAGTTTTCACCCATTTCTGCGATGTATTCATTAATTTCATAAAGTACAGGCACATCTTTTCTCCATACAACTTTTCCTTTTGAAGGGAAGAATTTCTGAACATAGAAGAATAAACAGACTATCAAGGATCCAAACTTACATGGATTGTTTTTGGAAGTTTTGATGCTTTCCATGTTCTTGTTGAACTATTTCAACAATAAGTCTGCTAGGTCAAATGTCAAGTTGTTTTTGACCACTTTGTATGCTAGGTCAACAGCTTCACATGAGACACCGTTCTGTCGACTAGAACTGTAAATCTTGTGTGCAATGATATGTGTACCAAACTTCAGTTCGGCGTCGGTAATGCTGCTAACCTTCATGCCTCTACCATCCCACTCGGCTAGGGTTTTCTTCTCTAGTTCCGTCCGACCTAGGGTTTTGGTAGTTTTCGCTTTGTTCAACATGGGAAGACCGGTAACTTGATGAATCATTTTCCTTGTGATCTCAATAGGTTGCTCAAGCCAAATCTTGCCATCGTGTACTCGGCTGAGAATGTACCTAACCCATTTATCTCGAAAGTTTCGAGGAAGATGTGCAATGTGGACTAAACCCTTATCTTCTAGATGTTTGTGCTCGGGTTTCAAAGTACCATCCACACATAGTTCCTCACGCACAATGTCTAGTTCTAGGTTTCCCATTTCTTGAATAGAACAGTTAAAATGATTATGGATATCGTTGATAAGCAGTACCTTAGGAGGAATCTGAGATTGAGCACCGTTCGGATCTAGGGCGGCTGCAACTGCGGGCACGATCTTAAAATCTGGTGCTTTCCACTCCCCTTGGATTAACATGTCTGATCCTTTCTTCGCTGAGGTGCTGGATGATGCCATGGTAGCTCACAGAAAATTCCTTTCGCAAGAGTATTAAATCGCCGGGTTGCCCTTGAAGTTTTCTGCTCTCAAAGTGCTTAAAGATTCGCGGTGAAGAATGAGTTCGATTACTTGCTTTTTGTTTACAATTATGTCATTAATGCTCATTTCAAATTAGGGTAGGAATTCTGACAGACTGTCACCCACCAAGAATTAATTACTCGGAAAAGACTTCGCAACTCGGTGAAGTTGAGAATTCATAATGCTCCGACCTCGCTCGGTGAAGACTATACCGACCTCGCTCGGTGAAGACTATACCGACCTCGCTCGGTGAAGACTATACCGACCTCGCTTGGTGAAGACTATACCAACCTCGCTCGGTGAAGACTATACCGACCTCGCTTGGTGAAGACTATACCGACCTCGCTGATCTCACTGCATCTTGCATGCTGATTTAGACTTTTCTTTTAATTTCGGTTCTGGAACTGTTTGAGATTGATCTATGAGAGTACAGTTCCAGTGCTTCCTTGGAAATTTAGTCTGAGTCGATAGAGCCATCCATTCCATTACTTGGATTGGATTGCTCGGTAGCTTTAGGAATCCATTTTTGTCTGACCTGTTTCCTGACCTTAGTTGCTTCATTCTTCTTTCCTTCTTCAATTTCACTGGCATTCATGCAGTTTCTGGCTATGTGACCGAGTTTAGTGCATTTGAAACATCTTATGGTAGTATCTCTTTTCCTTAGATGATGTTTTATGCAATTCATGCCAATGTGTCCATATTCTCCACAGTAATGACATCTACACCAGGTGTTGTAGTCCCATCCAAACATTGCTTTCACGATTTGTTCTGCTGGATTAAATATCTTGGATCTGCATTCGGATGCCTTGTGACCTTGTTTGTTGCACTTGTGACAATTACCTCTGAATCTAGGTTTTTCCCTGCATTCATTTGCTTTATGACCAGGTTGATTGCAGCTATAACATTTTCCATTGAATTCTGCTTTTTCATTGTTCCAACATTTATTTGAAGTATGTCCTATTTTACCACAATGATTACAAGTAGGTTTTTGATTTCTTTTAGTACCTTGCTTAGAGGATTCGCCTTCTTCTTTGTATCGAAGTCCTGCTTTTCCTTTTAGCCTATGAAGATTTCGTTCATATAGCTGATTCAAGTCTTCTTGACTTTTCAGCATTCCTTCATTGATTTGTTTTTCAGCATTTAGGTCATCCATCAATCTTAGATTGATTTCCTTTTCAGATCTTAGTTCTTCTTTTGTGTTTTCTATTTCTGAACTTAGATTTAGAATTTCTTCATTTGTATGAGAGATCTGATCAATTAGGTTTTCTAGCTGAAGGGTTTTGTTTTGGACTTCAATGTTTCTTTCATCTAATTCATCTTTCAACTTGTTTTTCTGTTCCAAGATCTCACAGAATCTTGTAGAGTGTAGTTCTTGTTCTCTTTTCAATTTTCTCACTTCTTCCTGCAGAGACCCATTCTTTTCTAGGAGTTCTTTGATAGCATTGTTTGCTTCATCTGAGTTATTTGAGGGAAGAAGATCTTCAATCTTTTCTTCAATGTAATTCTGATCATTCATCTGATTTGCAAGTTCCTTCCTTCTTCTTAGGGATTGGGAAAGATGTTCTTTTGCTTCTTTGATTTTAGCTATGGCCATTTCCAGATCTAGCTTTTCATTTTCAATCACCTTGTTCAGTTTGAATACCTCCATTGTCCTGGATCTTTGCTCAAGCTAGTTAAGCTTTGTCTTGAGAACCAATGCAGCTCTGATACCAATTGTTGGAAATATTCAGGAATTAACCAAGTTACTGAGAGGGGAGGGGTGAATCAGTAACTCCAAATTTTCTTCTAATTTTAACATGTATTTTTACTTTTAACCTTTGCATACAGAAAGCATGAAACTTAAAAGCATTCACAATAATGACACATAGATTTGGTTACCCAGAAACCTTCCAAAAGAAAGTAAAACTGGGGTGGGGATGAAACCCACAAAGCTTTAATACTGCAGAATAAAGTTGGCCGGTTAAGGCTTACAATTTGATCACTTCTGATGATCTGCCCTGTTAGGAGCAATAAGGATTGCTAAATCCACCCTGTTAAAGGATTTACAAACATATAGTGAAGTATGCACTCGGTAAAGAGATTTATACAAAGACTGTTAAGTCTACCCGGTTAAAGGATTTAGTACTGATTCACCTGTTAGAATGAAACAGTAGATCTCTGCTTTGCAACTGGATTGCTGAATGAGATTCGCTGATGTACTGATCACCTTCTGTGATGAATTTGTCTTTTCTGTATCTTATACTTCTGAAGCCTTCTGCAATTCGCTTATTTCTTCCTTTCTTACTCTTTTTTATTTTCTATATCATATATTACTTGTGCATGTCTCTTTTATTTCTACATCATTGTTTATATACAGGTCTCAAACAATTAATTACAATTACAATTGTACAGTCGGCTTGACAAATAAACATAAGTGCTACTAAGTCGGCCCAAATATGGTTACTCGGTTCCTTCACACTGACTCGGTGACTTTCTGATACTCGGCGTCCACTGCATTACTTGGCATCGTCATGCACTCGGTAGAAGTGAAGGCACGGTTCATACTGATCACTCGGTAGGTATTGAACTCGGTAAGCATTGGTGACTCGGTAGACAAGATGTTACTCGGTTTTCATTGTCCTGATCGGTTTGTACTAACTTGCTCGGTTTGCACTGTCTACTTGGTTTGCACTGTCTACTCGGTTTGCACTGTCTGCTCGGTTTGCACTGTCTGCTCGGTTTGCACTGTCTGCTCGGTTTGCACTCAGAATGCAAATAAGTGTTGTCACTAGTGGCAATACTGCTTAATGCCAACAGTAAGGCAATCAGGGAAGGAGGGACTTCTTACACAAATTTGAACACTTTTGTAGAGGATATGCAAAAGATAGCAAAATCAAATGTTTGAGGAGGTGTTGAATTTTATCTTATATAAATAATAACTTTTAACTTTTTCTAATTATTTATTTCAAATGTTGGGTAAAATTTTTTATATGACTCACAATAGTTTTGATGACTCACAAAAGCACAAAAGGGTTGCCAAGTGGAACATTTAACGCTTCTGTCTTGTTGACCCCTCCCCTTTATGGCGCTGAGATTGCAACCACGGGGCGAAAATGAGGGGCCGACGGATTAGCGAGTCCAATAACCCAAGATAGCAATCAAGATCAATCACAAGTATTCTAAGACTACTTAATGAATCCTTAAGGGTTCACAACCTAGTATCAATTATGCAAGTGTGTAGAAATAGATCAAAAGCATGAAAAGATGCACACAAGCTTGACACATAAAAGATTTATTTTAAGTCCCAAATCAAAATATTATTAGATGAAGGAGAATACCTGGGATCCTTGCAACGCGCTTAGTAGATTTTACTTGATTTTTAGTAATTTTTGTTGAGCTTTTCCATGCAAGCAAGTGACGAACTCTCCAACAAGCAAACAAGCAAACAAGATATGCAAAATATATTCAACTTATGAAAACCATAGGGTTAGCTCTAAAAATCAATTATTATCAGTAATAATAACTAGCAATTAACCCAAATGACAACTCATATCATTCATTGGACCATGTAAAAAAATAAGTGCATACCCATCACAAAATTTTATTTTTTTTGCTGCATTTGACCTAGTCAACAAGATCTAATTTTTTTGATATGATTTTGGCCACAAAAATAGAAATTCAGAGTAGAGACCCCTGCTAAAAAATAGAGTGCTTTCCAAAAATGCAAAAATTTTAGAAAAATCTCTTCATTTGTGCCCTAGAGACCCATTTTATCAAAACAGACTACTTTTTGTAAATTGACTATTTGAGCTATGATATCATGTCCAAATTTAAAACACAAAGAATAGACCCCCTGTAGAATTTAAATATATTTCCGAAAATATAAAATTTTTTAAAAAATATGCTGATTTGCGTCAGATATTAATTTTTTCCAGAATTTCAAGAAAAAATTATTAAAAATTCAAAACATCTCAGAAAATTCTAAATTTTTTACTGTAGCTTCCATGTCATGTCACCAACCTGCAAACAAAATTTCAGACCAAAATTCCAAGCGGTTTGGGAGATAAAATTAAATCTTTGAAACTTTGGGGTTTTAGCTCCCAAAAAAATCAAAACTAGCATGCAAAGGTGGGTTGCCCCACGGTGGGTGCCAGAAATGTGTGTGTGAAAATTGTACCTGATCTGTAAACACAACACTCAGTAAAACATTAGAGGTTAGCTATAATCAAAATCGTGCAAAATTGAAATCTAATCTAACCAAGCGATTTAATGCCTTCTAGTAGGTGCGAGATTAATGTTCTCAGATTATTATCGAGATCAGTGACCTAGACGACACCTAAATGAAGGATTTGAATGAAATTGATCTAGATATGAGATTGAATGCAATTATTCTATTTTTTTGGATTTTTCTATGCAATAAGAATGATAAAAACTTGATATGAATCTATGCTATTGAAAACTGATATGCTATGCTAATCTAGAAATGATATGAAATATGAATCTAAATGAATGCAAAAAAAAAAAAGATTGATCTCGCAAAGATGTCGATTCGCAAGAGCTTTGATTCTTCAATTCCAATTCTCCAGCGTGATTGTGCAAAATATGAGATGATTTGTGAAGAGCTAAAGCCTTAATCTATAGAAATCCAGGGCTTTGGAGATGCATGGGAAAAAGCCATAAATCACTCAAATAACTCAACTTGATTTTTGAGTTATTTTTAAATAAAAGATAATTAACTCACAAAAACATGCAAAAGCTAAGTTTTAACTCAAAATAGAGTTTAGCTTTAATTGATAATTGATAGTTGTCTGCTTTTATGATTGTGCATGTTTTATTTATGAATTAATTTAATAATAAAGTGATTTATTTTCAACTTAACTGCTTTTAAAAATAAAACAATTGATTTATGGGTTAATCAATTATTTAATCAAACTTTTATTAAAAACTATATTATTAAATAATGAAACTTGCTTTAATTAATTAAATAAGAATTTAATCAATTATTCATATGATATTAGATTTATTGTCAAAATTAAATAATACAATTAATAATAGATATAATTAAATTTAATTACACAATTAAGTGGCAAATATTAAATCTAATTAATTAAATATGAAAATATTCAATTAATCAAACTTTAGGATAAATGTGATTTATTGCCAAATAATTATTAAATTAAAGATAATTAAGATGATTAGGAATATTACTAGGAATATTCCCTGATGCAGAATTTAAGATAATCAATTATGATTCGATGATGTTAGATGTGCCTTAGGTTAGGACTTTGATGTCGATTTCGTTCTAATTGAAGATGTAGGAGATTAATGAACTTATAGCCCATTTTTGGGGTATTACAGGAATATATCTCACAACCTATGTTATTTCTCATATGCTCCCCAAGGGTTTCTTTTACCAAATAAGTTTATCTTGGGCCAAGATTGTTAGCAGGGAAAGACATATTAACCAACCTAGAATTGACTGTTACAAGTAGCTGTTGTCATTGCACCACAAGATTGACCTGTTAATGCCTGATACAACCACTAGACTTATAGAAGACACATGAGGTGGTTAGGCCATGTCACGAATCCTGAGGGGATTTGAACCTGTGACCAAGCTCTGATAACACTTGTTACAAGTAGTTGTTGTTGTTACACCACAAGATCGACTTGCTAATGCCTGATACAACCACTAGAATTATATAAGACACAGGAGGTGGTTAGGCCATGTCACGAATCACAAGGGGAGTGCTGGCCATTTTTCCAACATTGACTACACCAAGGTCTCCTTCCTTCAATTTCTACAGACATTCTAATTCTTTTATTACCTGTTCATGAATGGATTGATTGTCTGACAATAAGGTTTTTAGTTTTGACATGTTAGGAACCAATTTTTTGCATACCAATTCCTCTTCTAGATTCATAACAACCTCTTTGTCCACTACAAGATTATCCTCATTAGATTGAGCTTAATTGACCAATCTTAGCCTAGATTCACCAATGAGTCCTAACTAGGATTTGTTGGCATTAAGCAGTATTGCCACTAGTGACAACACTTATTTGCATTCTGGATGTAAACCGAGCAGACAAGTGAAAACCGAGTAGACAGTGCAAACCGAGTAGACAGTGCAAACCGAGCAGACAGTGCAAACCAAGCAGACAGTGCAAACCGAGCAGACAGTGCAAACTGAGCAGACAGTGCAAACCGAGTAGACAGTGAAAACCGAGAAGACAGTGCAAACCGAGCAGACAGTGCAAACCGAGCAGACAGTGGAAACCGAGCAAGTTAGTACAAACCGATCAGGACAATGTAAACCGAGTAACATCTTGTCTACCGAGTCACCAATGCTTACCGAGTTCAATACCTACCAAGTGATCAGTATGAACCGTGCCTTCACTTCTACCGAGTGCATGACGATGCCGAGTAATGCTGTGGACGCTGAGTATCAGAAAGTCACCGAGTCAATTTGAAGGAACCGAGTAACCATATTTGGGCCGACTTAGTAGCACTTATGTTTATTTTTCAAGCCGACTGTATAATTGTAATTGTAATTAATTGTTTGAGACCTGTATATAAACAATGTTGTAGAAATAAAAGATAGAACACACAAGTAATAAAATGTATGAAGCAGAATATATATGAAAGAGAAAGAAAGACAGAAATAAGCAAATTACAGAAAGCTTCAGAAGTATAAGATACAACAAAGACAAATTCATCACAGAAGGTGATCAGTACATCAGCGAATCTCATTCAGCAATCCAGTTGCAAAGCAGAGATCTACTGTTTCATTCTAACAGGTGAATCAGTACTAAATCCTTTAACCGGGTAGACTTAACAGTCTTTGTATAAATCTCTTTACCGAGTGCATACTTCACTGTATGTTTGTAAATCCTTTAACAAGGTGGATTTAGCAATCCTTATTGCTCCTAATAGGGCAGATCATCAGAAGTGATCAAATTGTAAGCCTTAACCGGCCAACTTTATTCTGCAGTATTAAAGCTTTGTGGGTTTCATCCCCACCCCAGTTTTACTTTCTTTTGGAAGGTTTCTGGGTAACCAAATCTATGTGTCATTATTGTAAATGCTTTTAAGTTTCATGCTTTCTGTATGCAAAGATTAAAAAGTAAAATACATGTTAAAATTAGAAGAAAATTTGGAGTTACTGATTCACCCCTCCCCTCTCAGTAACTTGGTTAATTCCTGAATATTTCCAACAATTGGTATCAGAGCTGCATTGGTTCTCAAGACAAAGCTTAACTAGCTTGAGCAAAGATCCAGGACAATGGAGGTATTCAAACTGAACAAGGTAATTGAAAATGAAAAGCTAGATCTGGAAATGGCCATAGCTAAACTCAAAGAAGCAAAAGAACATCTTTCCCTATCCTTAAGAAGAAGGAAGGAACTTGCAAATCAGATGAATGATCAGAATTACATTAAAGAAAAGATTGAAGATCTTCTTCCCTCAAACAACTCAGATGAAGCAAACAATGCTATCAAAGAACTCCTAGAAAAGAATGGGTCTCTGCAGGAAGAAGTGAGAAAATTGAAAAGAGAACAAGAACTGCACTCTACAAGATTATGTGAGATCTTGGAACAGAAAAACAAGTTGAAAGATGAATTAGATGGAAGAAACATTGAAGTCCAAAACAAAACCCTTCAGCTAGAAAATCTAATTGATCAGATCTCTCATACAAATGAAGAAATTCTAAATCTAAAATCAGAAATAGAAAACATAAGAGAAGAACTAAGATCTGAAAAGGAAATCAATCTGAGATTGATGGATGACCTAAATGCTGAAAAACAAATCAATGAAGGAATGCTGAAAAGTCAAGAAGACTTGAATCAGCTGTATGAACGAAATCTTCATAGGCAAAAAGGAAAAGCAGGACTTGGATACAAAGAAGAAGGCGAATCCTCTAAGCAAGGTACTAAAAGAAATCAAAAACCTACTTGTAATCATTGTGGTAAAATAGGACATACTTCAAATAAATGTTGGAACAATGAAAAAGCAAAATTCAATGGAAAATGTTATAGCTGCAATCAACCTGGTCACAAAGCAAATGAATGCAGGGAAAAACCTAGATTCAGAGGTAATTGTCACAAGTGCAACAAACAAGGTCACAAGGCATCCGAGTGCAGATCCAAGACATTTAATCCAGCAGAACAAATTGTTAAAGCAATGTTTGGATGGGACTACAACACCTGGTGTAGATGTCATTACTGTGGAGAATATGGACACATTGGCATGAATTGCATAAAACATCATCTAAGGAAAAGAGACACTACAGTAAGATGTTTCAAATGCACTAAACTTGGTCACATAGCCAGAAACTGCATGAATGCTAGTGAAATTGAAGAAGGAAAGAAGAATGAAGCAACTAAGGTCAGGAAACAGGTGAGACAAAAATGGATTCCTAAAGCTACCGAGCAATCCAGTCCAAGTAATGGAATGGATGGCTCTACCGACTCAAACTAAATTTCCAAGGAAGCACTGGAACTGTACTCTCATAGATCAATCTCAAGCAGTTCCAGAACTGAAATTAAAAGAAAAGTCTAAATCAGCATGTAAGATGTAGTAAGATCACAGCAAGGTCGGTATAGTCTTCACCAAGCAAGGTCGGTACCTGTCTTTACCGAGCGAGGTCGGAGCATTATGAATTCTCGAGTTCACCGAGTTGCGAAGTCTTTTTCGAGCAATTAATTCTTAGTGGGTGACAGTCTATCAGAATTCCTACCCTAATTTGAAATAAGCATTAATGACAGAATTGTAAACAAAAAGCAAGTAATCGAACTCATTCTTCACCGCGAATCTTTAAGCACTTTGAGAGCAGAAAACTTCAAGGGCAACCCGGCGATTAAATACTCTTGCGAAAGGAATTTTCTGTGAGCTACCATGGCATCATCCAGCACTTCAGCGAAGAAAGGATCTGATATGATAGTTCAAGGGGAGTGGAAAGCACCAGATTTTAAGATCGTGCCCGCAATTGCAGCCGCCCTAGATCCGAACGGAGCTCAATCTCAGATTCCTCCTAAGGTACTGCTTATCAACGATATCCGTAATCATTTTAACTGTTCTATTCAAGAAATGGGAAACCTAGAACTAGACATTGTGCGTGAGGAACTATGTGTGGATGGTACTTTGAAACCCGAGCACAAACATCTGGAAGATAAGGGTTTAGTCCACATTGCACATCTTCCTCAAAACTTTCGAGATAAATGGGTTAGGTACATTCTCAGCCGAGTACATGATGGCAAGATTTGGCTTGAGCAACCTATTGAGATCACAAAGAAAATGATTCATCAAGTCACCGGTCTTCCCATGTTGATCAAAGCTAAAACTACCAAAACCCTAGGTCGGACGGAACTAGAAAAGAAAACCCTAGCTGAGTGGGATGGTAGAGGCATGAAGGTTAGCAGCATTACCGACGCTGAACTGAAGTTTGGTACACATATCATTGCACACAAGATCTACAGTTCTAGTCGACAGAACAGTGTCTCATGTGAAGCTGTTGACCTAGCATACAAAGTGGTCAAAAACAACTTGACATTTGACCTAGCAGACTTATTGTTGAAACAGTTCAACAAGAACATGGAAAGCATCAAAACTTCCAAAAACAATCCATGTAAGTTTGGATCCTTGTTAGTCTGTTTATTCTTCTATGTTCAGAAATTCTTCCCTTCTAAAGGAAAAGTTGTATGGAGAAAAGATGTGCCAGTACTTTATGAAATTAATGAATACATCGCAGAAATGGGTGAAAACTTTGAAAGCATCATGGATAATTATTTTGAGTCTTTCAAAGAGAAAATGAATGACAGATTCCGGATTCCACAGAAGTTGGTGGAAGATTACAAAGATGACATCTGTTTTATGGTAGATTGTGATAATGTGTATATTCAAGCAGTTAAACCGAGAACTGTATATGTAAAACCTCTTCCTTATGAGGTAAACATTGATGAAACCAAGAACATTATTGAAGCTCTTCTAAATCAGCCTGTCAATCCCAAAGCTCCATATTTTGGAACATATGATGAAGCTAAGATGAGAATTGAACTAAGCATAAAGCTTCCACAGGCGGTAAACAAAGGAAAGAAAAGAATAGCTAAAATGCAAATGATAACTGAGGAGAAAGAAGAAATAGGTGAAAAAGAAGAAGAAAAGGATGAGAAAACAAAGGAACCTGAACCTGCAAAGAAGAAAGGAAAAGTTTTCATCACTAAGGCATCTATGCCTCCCACTGCTGTGTTTACAAGGAGAAATACAAGAGGCAAGGCAGACAAGGCAGAAAAGGCAGATAAAGACATAGTATTCAAAAGGCCTCCTCTAACCCTTCAAGAAAAGCTCAAACTCTTCAGAGATGGATCAGGATCTGGAGTAAGTAACATAAAATCCCTGAGATATGAAACCAGATCAGAAGCAGAACAGAAGGAAATAGAAGATGCTGTTGTTGAGAAGATGGGACAGTGGAAATACTCTCCTGAAGAAATTACCCCACAGGTTCCAGCAGTTCTGTTAAATCCAATAAGAATGAGATGGAGCAATGCAAGGCAAACTGTAATAGACATATTTGATCAAAACCTAAGACAGTTGATGCCGAGCCTGAATAATGATGAAGTAAAGAAGGCACTAAAAGAAAATGAAAACAAGATGACATTGAAGTTCAATACTTGTTTGATTTTGATCAACAATATTGAATCGGTTGTGAAGGCTGCAAAAGCCACATGGAAGAACATATACCACCTTCACCAACCGAGCATTGAAACTGTAATAATAAAGGATATTGAAGATGACAGCGATGAGCAAGAAGAAGACACCGAGGTAGATGATACTGTAAGGATAGCAGCAGAAGTCATTGCATCCCTTCCTACCTCTCCAGTGAAAGTCTCTACATCCAGCCCTGAGACACCTTCAAGCATGGTTGTGACAACTTCTACTTTTGTCCAATCATCCCTAGCAACATCAGAGGCAGCTACCATTTCCTCTACCGAGCTGCAGTCTCCTGTACCAGTAAGTTTTCCAGCTTTTGAATCATCAAGTGTAAATATTTTAAGTTCTCCAGTAGAAAGTATACCCGTGTCAATAGCCAGCCCTACTTTATCTACTGTCACTACTACAAGAGCATTAAGTACAGATAAGCCTAAGGCTCTACCGAGTATAAAATTTTTGGGTAAAAATATAGTTAGGATATAGACCTAGACGAAGAGATAGAGATTCCTACACTAGATTTTGCAAATCTCTCAGCAGACCAGATGCAGAATATCGGTGAGATCCTCCAAAAGAAAGCAAAACAAAAGAAGCTTAAAGAGGAGAGAGACAAAGAGTATCAAATCATCAAGGATGCTAAGGACATTTTGTCTGATGCATTAGGCATTAAAGTAGACTCCTCCCAGCATGTTTTGTTACAATTGGCAGAAGCAGTTGAGAAATACAATGAGGACTCATCCGGGACAGAAAGTTTAGTTGAAAGAGCCGAGAAGAGATTCAACAATAAAGTGCTTGAGCACATTGCTCAGCACATAGCTATCAACCAAGTGGAATTGTCTTCAGTTTTGTCTAACACAGAGTCTATTTATTCGAATGCTACCTCTCTTTTGGCCAGACTATGCAATTTTGCCGAGTTCACAAAGGATGTCAAAGATAAAATGAATAAAATGGATGAGGATATGAAGATTAGCATACAGAAGCTACAACTTGAACCAAGTTCAAGCTCTGCTCATCACATGAAAATTTCACATCTATCTAATATGCAGTCTGATCTATTGAAAGAAGACTCAAGGATCCGGTCCACACTGCTAGACATCCAACACATGATCCTTCCCATCATGAATACAATGTATAAGCACATTGAACATTCCAGAACATTGATTCATGACAATCAGTTCTCCATAGCAGATCACATGATTGACCTCTCTGCAGAAGTCTAAATTGCTATACAAACATGTAAGATTCTGCAAGAAAGTTGGGACAGAACCCTGGCACTAATAATGAAGGTACACTCTGATTTCTTATCAAATTTTGGATTCTCTCTGTAAATAACTTGTATATGCACCTTTGGCATTATCATCAAAAAGGGGGAGATATGTACAGAAGGAGAGATATGTATACTGTATAGATTTGTATAGGAAACAGTTAGCACATTGAAAGGGGGAGACAATGTATAAAGCCCTATAACAAAGACAAATTTTGAAAAATCAAAATAAAACTCAGCATGATTCGGTGTATATAAATTTTGTCCAATAAGTGTTTTTGTCACTAATGCCAAAGGGGGAGATTGTTGGCATTAAGCAGTATTGCCACTAGTGACAACACTTATTTGCATTCTGGATGTAAACCGAGCAGACAAGTGAAAACCGAGTAGACAGTGCAAACCGAGTAGACAGTGCAAACCAAGCAGACAGTGCAAACCGAGCAGACAGTGCAAACCGAGCAGACAGTGCAAACCGAGCAGATAGTGCAAACTGAGTAGACAGTGCAAACCGAGCAGACAGTGCAAACCGAGCAGACAGTGCAAACCGAGCAGACAGTGGAAACCGAGCAAGTTAGTACAAACCGATCAGGACAATGTAAACCGAGTAACATCTTGTCTACCGAGTCACCAATGCTTACCGAGTTCAATACCTACCGAGTGATCAGTATGAACCGTGCCTTCACTTCTACCGAGTGCATGACGATGCCGAGTAATGCAGTGGACGCCGAGTATCAGAAAGTCACCGAGTCAGTTTGAAGGAACCGAGTAACCATATTTGGGCCGACTTAGTAGCACTTATGTTTATTTGTCAAGCCGACTGTATAATTGTAATTGTAATTAATTGTTTGAGACCTGTATATAAACAATGTTGTAGAAATAAAAGATAGAACACATAAGTAATAAAATGTATGAAGCAGAATATATATGAAAGAGAAAGAAAGGCAGAAATAAGCAAATTACAGAAAGCTTCAGAAGTATAAGATACAACAAAGACAAATTCATCACAGAAGGTGATCAGTACATCAGCGAATCTCATTCAGCAATCCAGTTGCAAAGCAGAGATCTACTGTTTCATTCTAACAGGTGAATCAGTACTAAATCTTTTAACCGGGTAGACTTAACAGTCTTTTTATAAATCTCTTTACCGAGTGCATACTTCACTGTATGTTTGTAAATCCTTTAACAAGGTGGATTTAGCAATCCTTATTGCTCCTAACAGGGCAGATCATCAGAAGTGATCAAATTGTAAGCCTTAACCGGCCAACTTTATTCTGCAGTATTAAAGCTTTGTGGGTTTCATCCCCACCCTAGTTTTACTTTCTTTTGGAAGTTTTCTGGGTAACCAAATCTATGTGTCATTATTGTAAATGCTTTTAAGTTTCATGCTTTCTGTATGCAAAGATTAAAAAGTAAAATACATGTTAAAATTAGAAGAAAATTTGGAGTTACTGATTCACCCCTCCCCTCTCAGTAACTTGGTTAATTCCTGAATATTTCCAAAAAGATTTAGGATAGATGGTTAGGGTTCCAAAGCCTATTGAAATCTCTAAATCTTTCCTATCAGAGTTAGGGTTTGATTCCACTGAGATCTTAATCTCTCCAATGCCAAAACTATGTTTTTCAAAACCAATACATTTACCTAACTTGTTACCAATGAACTCTAAAATATTTAGGTTTTTGGAGGCTTTATACAAGGAATAATTATAATTTGGAACCCAATTAAAAAAGGAAAGGCACATCCTCTAAAAATCATAGGTTTACCAGATAAAAGTTTATTTTTTTATCTCTATTCTACATTCAATGATCAATAATTTCCTTTGAAAGTGAGTAAAACAAGTACCCGACCCTTATACATAGAGTTCCACCATTGTTCTATTTCCTCCACATGGGAAAGTAGTCCTCCCCATGAAGCCAAAATTCCTAGCTTATTGAATATTTCTTATATTGGCTCAAGAATTCTTGGCTCTAGGTTGATTTCTATCTTCCTTGCTAGGTGAGGATTCAAACCTTGCACTAGCATAGATTCACTTGATAATTGATTGGAACTCGATGTTAGGGGTTTATTAGATCTGAAACTATCATTTTCCCTTGAGTACCGTGATGTTTGAAATGACCATCAGATTGAATGGGGATGTTTTCCCTTTTGCACCCTAGTTGAATACAATTTGCCCCCATTGTAAAGAGGGGAGTTGAATTTGTTAGCGGGATTCCCCAGATCTTATTTGGGGCTTGCATCTGAGAAGGATTATGTAGGAAAGCCCTATCCACATCATTTTGTGTATAAGACCATAGATGACCATTTCCTCTTGAGCCATGGGTTTTGGGAGAAGAAGGGGCCCTAGAAAAGTTACCATGATATAGATGAGCCATAGCATTTCGATTTGGTCTCTACATACTTCTCCTACTTGAATCCTGATAGTTAGAAGGAAGGCAATATCTATTTTTCTTAAAACTTATGGCATAATGGTTGAGACCATATTTCGAATGATTCTGATAATTTTCTTCCCACCTTGCCCCCTCATTTAGCCTTCTCACTTACAACCCCCTGCCATTCTCCCTTCTCATCACTTGCAGAGGGGTGATTTTTAGTTATAGGAGTTTTAACTATTCATATTTTTAGCACATATTACAGTAGTAATTTTGTCAAACTAACTTTAAAAAAATAAATTATAATAGTTGTAATATTTATTTGGAATTACTTTTTCAAAAAAAAAGAAAAAGTTTTTAATATCATATGTTCCTAAGCATATATTATTATTCTCATGTATAATAAGAATGAACTCTCATAACATGCTTAACATGAGCTCTAAGTATTACTTTCTATGTAGTTATACCTATAAATCAAACATCGAACTCAAATACTACAAGGTTCAAGCATGAACAACTAAATAGAGCATTGCACTACTTTCCCTGTTCAAACTATATGTTATAGGGAAAAGGTAGTATGATATAGGGTTGAGAACATATGGTTTAGGGTACATGAATGTTGGTATATGTTTTAGGATGAATAGGGTTGAGGCATTTTTAATGCATATCTATGCCAATTTTGCAAAATTACATCAAATATGCATGCAATTCAGAAAAAATTGCAAACCTCCAACTTCAATTTGCATCTCTCACTCAAATTAATGGAAGAAAATTCTATAAACTAAACAAAAAATAAACAAATGACAATAGTGATTTCAAACTTCCATGGAAGGAATGCCCAAATAAGCTCAATACATTGTAGTTTCTGCACTTTCACATAAAAAATAAGAAGACAACAATATAGAATAAGGCATGAATAAAATAGTTTCACTCAATAATTGAGAGGAGAAGTCCTCTTCCATAACCTTGTAAACCAAAACTCTATTAAAACTCAAAGCCAAAGATGAATGAATGCACAAACCTTTGTGGGTGTAGTCTTCACATGCCATTATAAATACTTAGATTTCAAATTTTGGAGTTTATAATTTCATGCATTTATTAGTAGGTGTCAAAAAACACTCATAAATTAGAATAGGAGAGAATGAGTTATGAATCTCAAAAATCAAATTCAACATAGAGGCAACATGGATAAAAGAAATTATAAAAGATAGAAATGAGGATTGTTATACGCTAAGTTTGCACCCTTGTTTCAAGCTCTCATAGTTTTGATAACCTAGTATAACATGAGAATCATCTCCAGGTGCGGGACCAATGCTAGCTGAGATGAGACCTCCAGATTCTAGGCTGGTTCCTCTTGGATAATCACCCAAATTTGCTTCTTGACATTAAAGTAAAATTCTTGACGGGAAAAGGGATAGAAGAAGTGCATCAAAGGGAAAAGACTAAAAAGCAAACTATCCTACTAGGTGATACACCAAAATGATGGTTTGAATATCAGTATAGAGGATGAGATCAATCCATGAACTTAGGTCTAGAAGATCACAACTTTCTAAATAGGCTTGCATCAGTATTTCATAAAAGGGTCCACAATAGAAAGAGGCTATTCAGGGAAAGAGATAATTTCACAAACAATAGCATTCCTAAGCATTTAGACACAATCTATAACCCACAAACAAACATTCACCTCTGCAATTGGGTATAGGAATGAGACAGACCATCAGGGGGTTGAAGTATACCCACAAGAGCACTCAAATCAGATCATCCACAGGAATACACATGAATTGCAAAAAGAAAGAGGGATTAGGAACCCTAAGATATCACTGAAAACATACATATACTTCAATTCAATAAGAGAGAATTCAGACAAGGAAGCATAGGGATAGAAAGGATGTCACAAAATACCTCTGCAATATCTAAATTATCAATGGGAGATTACAGAATGTAGAAAACCAAAGGGCAGGGAAAATGCCATAGATAGCTTTCTAAGAAAGAGAGTTTCTTCTTTACAAAATGTGAACTCTTCACTTCAAAAAGCTCCAAAAATTAATATATACATCTCTTATTGCACGCAGGCAGGAGTCAAAAAACCTAACTAGGGTTACACAGATTTTTATTAGAATAATAGCCAACCCTAACTCTATCAAGTCTGATCATAAATGCATCTCTGTAATATCATGGCTGATTAGATATTTTGTTTGCATGCCCATCTCTATACTAGATTTACCTGCAGACAAGTAACCTTGATTATCTACCTTTCTGCAACTCAAGCTCGCCATGAATGCTCAAAAGGTACTTCTCTGGAAACAAGAATCAACTAAAGATAGTTGCCCAGACCTCCTCATCATACTTTCAACTACAATTGTCCTAGAAACATAAATTTATTAGCTACCCTGCTTTGAAATGGCTTTCTGTGAGAAAAAATGGCGAAACCCTTCTCAGAAATATTTAAATTTGAATAACAATGGCCAACAAGTCAATTTAAAACATGAACACTAATATCCAACATTCCCTAGCAAATGAATGGCCTAGATCACCCCTGAAATAGTCACAAACCTACTTTGAAAAGTCACAGTCCACATCGGCATATCACAACCAATGGGAAATGAACATGTCAGCATATTTGCTAGTTTGAACCGACCTTGACCTTCACTCCCTTTAGTCACTCACCAAATGCACGACTGAAAGCACTTTTCCAAGTCATGAAACACTTCTCTCAAACCTAGTCTGGTCAAGTGACTATGCGAACACTGTAGTCGCTAAATCTTTGAGTCTTTTAGCTAACCCTAGTTACATCTTACGAATAAGAGAAAAGCCTCTAGTTGCCAAGCTACCAAATCATTTGGAGCATCGCTATCTTATTACATGAATAAGCGACCAAACGGAACCTATCGAAGCTGCCAAATACTTCATTAACCCTAGGCCCATTTCCACATGTCATTCTTTCATTCGCTCTATTTTCTCTATCAGCAAACACCTTGGTAGGCTTCTGATAATGGACCCACTCAGAAACTTGATTCGCATCTAATGGCAGGCGCATGATCTCATAGCCTCAAAAGATTCATTCAGATCATGCGCCAGCCATAGATCCTTTAAACTACCACCTAGCTTAAAACACTTAAACCCACTGAAGTCCTCATCATCACCCAGCAACCAATCACAAACCAGCATGTCATCTTGACCTGGCATTGGACCCACCCGACATAGCCTTGGCAATAAAGAGAAATCGACGGTCAGTGCATAATCTCATGTGTCAGAAAAAAACATTGAGAAGATGCGCTAGTTGTCAGATCAAAAGTTATAAAGCTCTCTGGGCCCACTCTAACAAGTCTTCCACATCACAATCCTTCGACCAATCAGGAGTTTACATGTCAGACAACGTGGCAGTGGACCCACTTAGCAATTCAAGCGCTAAGCTAGGATTAAGATCAACGGTCAGCACAAGATCTCATGTTTCAAAAGAACTCCATGAGAAGATACACCAGCCGTATGATCTTATGAATTAGGACCCTGTACAGCTGAGACTACCAAAACATCTAAGTGATTACATGACTGAAAGGAAAAGTTAATCGTTCGCTGGGTCACTAACTATTCAGGACTTAACCGCTAGGAATCTGAGATCTTGCAACCAAGGTAGTCACATAGTCACTGAGAGAAAAGGTAACCGCAGGTAACATTGAGCAATTACCCGACTGGAAAAACCATCACCAAGTTGTAGAATAAAAATGAAAGATGCCTTCTGACTGGGAGATCTTGCGAACAAAGGGCTTGCACATAGTTGGGGAATGAAAAGAATATTCTATCGGGGATTAAGAGATCTCGTGACTGAAGGAAGAGCTTTAAAGTGCACATGGGAATTTGAGGGACTTAAGTGGCCGATAAAGTAACTACAAAATAGAACTTGGCCTAGGGTTGTTAGGGTTTTATGCCTCCAACGACTACTTTTATGAATTTTGAACTGTAGACCAGGGGATTAAAAGAATTGCAGAGGCCAGAAGACAAGTCATAAAGCCATGAAATTTTTAGGGGTGCTCGACAGGGAAAGAATGCAGACCCTAGGATAGAACTTAGCCAAATTTTCATGGAACGGGGAAAATTGGGTAACATTTTGGCAATTTCTGCTGGATGTCAGCCTGCTAGACATGGAAAATAGTGACCTTGAAGCAATCCATTGGGCATGGGGTCTATTCTTGAGCACAAAACCTTGATAGATGGACAGAACTGGATCCAGAGGGACAAAACTGATGGAATATGGATGAAGTGACTGAGAGGGGGGGTGAATCAGTCAACCATAAAACCTTGACTATTAATTCTTTGCAGATCCCTTTAAGATATCTTAACAATGTTATCTATTTTAGCACTCGGTAAATAGATTGCAGTAACTTTGAAGATGCAGAAAGTATTATCAATATTATCTTTAGATATTCATCAGTGCATGTAAATGATTGTGAAAGCAATTAAGAACACAAGAGACACAAGATTTAACGTGGAAACCCAATATGGGAAAAACCACCAATGTATCTAGATACTGATTTTCACTTTTCTGAAGTGATGCCCGGTTAGAAGCCAACCCGGTAAAAGGTTACAAAACACACTGTTAGGTGTGACCTTGTTAGAGGATTTAAAACACCCTGCTAGGAGTGGCCTGGTAAGAGGTCTTGAAAACAATTCAATGGAATTGTCACCTTGTTAGAGGATTTATATTATGGCTGTTAAACCAACTCGGTTAAGAGATTTAGAATTCACTGTTACAATGATAAGAAGGTAACAATGAAAAAGTGACCTGTATAATAATGCAACTGTCTTGCTGATTACAGATCTCTGTTCTGCATAAGTCTGATCCTTTCTGATCGAATAAGTCTCTGCTGCTCCTCAAGGATATCTGATCATCCTTCACAAATTCGCATATACCTTCCCTTCTTTTCTTCTGTAAATCTTCTGCTTTTTTTTCTTGTTTACTTTTCACTTTTGACCTTTTATTTATATGATTTTGGATTAGTCAAATCGACATTATTTAGTATAACAGTCGGCTGAATTAAGTAAACTCTATTTGCAAAAATCCTTCAAGGGCCGACAGTGCTCGGTGACCATATCTTTCTATAATCTTTCGGTGACCGAGGGAACTCGGTAAACACCGACAATTCTTTACCTTTGATAACCGACTGAACTCGGTAAACACTAAACTTTCTTTGGCAACCGAGTGAACTCGGTAAACACTAAACTTTCTTCGATAACCGAGTGAACTCGGTAAACACTAAACTTTCTTCGGCAACCGAGTGAACTCGGTAAACACTAAACTTTCTTCGATAACCGAGTGAACTCAGTAAACACTGAACTTTCCTGTCTGGTAGACCGACTGAGCTCGGTAGAAGCTGATTGCTGCAGACTATGACATAGTGTGACATCAAAGACAATACATAATTGAGTAGCAATTTCCTTCAATAGCAATGTGCTTGGTTTTGGAATGCATCACGGGATTCTTAGAAATGTTTATTGCACTGGTATTGTCACAAAATATAACAACTGGTTCTTTGATTTCAACCTTCATACCTTCTAATAGCTATTTAAACCAAACAATATTTGAACAGTTTACTGCAGCAGCAACATATTCTGCTTCAGCTGTGGATTGAGATGTGCAATTCTGCTTTTTACTAGTCCAGGATACCAGTCTTTTTCCAAGAAAAAATGCTCCACCACTTGTGCTTTTTCTGTCATCAATGTTTCTTGCCCAATCAGCATCAGTAAACACTTTCAAGTCTAGATTGCCTCCAAATTTATACCACAAACCATACTCTTCAGTTCCTTTTAAGTATCTTAAGATTCTTTTGATTGCCATCATGTGATTTTCCTTAGGTTTTGCTGAGAATCTAGCTACTATACTGACTGCTAAGGCAATATCAGGTCTTGTATGTACCACATACTGTAATTTTCCAATCATAGATCGGTATAGGGTCTGATCAACTTCTTTTGAATCATCATTTTTGGTAAGTTTCAGTCCAGTACACATGGGTGTACCAACTGGTTTTGAATCTTCCATTCCAAACTTCTTAAGTATCTCCTTAATGTATTTGGATTGAGTAATGTATATACCATTCTTGCTTTGCTGAATTTGAAGACCAACAAAGAATTTTATTAAACCAAACATAGACATTTCAAATTCTCTGTTCATTTGTTCTGAAAATTCTTTGCACTGATCCTCATTCCTTGTAAATATAGTATCATCCACAAATATTTCTGCCAGTACAATTTTGTCATCCGGTCCTTCTTTAATATACAGATTGCTGTTATCATTAGCTCTTTTGAAATTAATCTGGATTAAATAGTTATGGAGTCTTTCATACCATGCTCTAGGAGCTTGTTTTAAACCATACAATGCTTTGTGTAACTTGCAGACCATGTCCCTTTTGTCTGGATCAACAAAACCTTCAGGTTGTTCAATGTAGACTTCTTCATCAAGAATTCCATTGAGAAATGCAGATTTTATATCCATCTGATATACCTTAAATCCTTTGTGTGCTGCATAAGCAAGTAGAGTTCTTACACCTTCTAATCTTGCAACAGGAGCAAAAGTTTCTCCATAATCTATACCTTCTTCTTGAGAGTAACCTTTACATACCAGTCTAGCTTTGTTTCTAGATACTTGACCATCTTCATTAAGTTTATTTCTGAATACCCATTTTGTTCCAATTACATTCTTATCTTTAGGTCTAGGTACAAGAGTCCAAGTTTTGTTCTTTTGTATTTGTTCTAATTCTTCATTCATTGCTTCAATCCAGCTTTCATTCTCCAATGCATCTTTGATATTTCTAGGTTCAAAATCAGTAAGTAGACATGTACCTTTTAGCTTGCTTCTTGTCATAGTACCATCTGATTTGTTTCCAATGATTTGATCTGGTGTATGATGTCTTCTGACATATTTGGCTAGTATAGGTTCCTTGCCTTTTGAATGATTCATGCTGTTGTCTTCTAGGATCTCTTCTTCAGGTTGCTCAGACTCGGTAGATATTTGCTCGGTAACTTCAGGCTGAGACTCGATCTGAATTTCTTCCTGTGACTCGGTTTGAACTTCTTCCTGTGACTCGGTCTGTGACTCGGTAACTGTGCTTGGCTCGGTAGATATAGCTTCCTTATTGATAGTTGTGTCTGTCAATGTTTCAGGTTCAATGTAAACGAATCTTCTGTAGTTCTCAGGTTCCCTTTTGCTTTCTTCCTCAGTCTTTTCTGCAAACTCATCAAATTTTACATGTATACTTTCTATGACTTTGTGAGTAGATAAGTTCAGACATTTGTATGCCTTGCTTTTGCTAGAATATTCTAGGAATATTCCTTCATCACTTTTCACATCAAATTTATTTCTTCTGGATTCTTTTAAGATATAACACTTGCTACCAAATATTTTCATATAACTTACATTAGGTTTATAGCCATACCATAATTCATAAGGAGTTTTGAATGTGTCTTTCTTCAGTTGTACTCGGTTCAAGGTATGAACTGCAGTGCTGATAGCTTCCTTCCAGTACTTTATAGCGATGCTCTTTTCTATCATTAGAGTCCTTGCACAATCCATAATAGATCTGTTTCTTCTTTCTGCTATTCCATTCTGCTCAGGAGTTCTAGGAGCTGATACCTGTCTTTTGATTCCTCTTTCAATGCAGAAGTTGTTAAAATCATGAGAGATGAATTCACCACCTCTGTCTGATCTTAAGCATTTCAATCTTTTCCCTGTTTCTTTTTCTACTCTTGCTAAGTACCATTTGAACTTTTCAAATGCCTCTGATTTTTCTCTTAAATACATAACAGTCATCATTCTAGAATAATCATCAACGAAAAGAATAAAGAATTTATCTCCAGTATAGCTTTGTATTCCAATAGGTCCACATAAATCAGTATGCACAATTTCCAAAATTTCTTTAGACTGATAGTTCTTACTTTTGAAACTAGTTTTACTCATTTTGCCAATCTGACAATTCTTACATAGACCAGTGTCAGGTTTCTTCAAAGTAGGAATGCCTCTAACCTTCTTGAATTTGCTTATTTTTATCATGTTATCAAAATTCACATGACATAACCTTTTGTGCCATAGCCAACTTTCTTCTATTTGAGCAATAAGGCATGAATATTCATTGAGATCAAGATAAAATAAGTTACCTTTTGTTTGTTTGCCTGATCCAATGAGTTTTCCTTTTCCATCCAGCAGTCTTGCTTGACTATTCATGAATTCAACCTTGAAACCAATGTTGATTAGCTGTGCTACACTTAGAAGATTATGTTTTAGTCCTTCAACCCAGTAAGCATTGTCACATATGAGTTCTTTGGTTAATGAGATTCTTCCTTTTCCTTTTATACAACAAGGTTCATTGTTTCCAAATCTTACATTACCATTGTCACAGTCTTCTAGATATTCAAATTTTGTCTTGTCACCAGTCATGTGGTGTGAACATCCACTGTCTATTATCCATATATCATCTTTTCTTATATGAGAAATAAGTGCTATCTTATCTTCATCATCATCAGATTCATCTTTTATAGCAATAAAGACAATTTCTTCTTCACTATCATCAGAATCTTTAGCCATAAAACATGATTTCTTACCTTTATCCTTGTATGATTTGAAATTCTTTTTGCCATAGTACTTGTGACTTCTCTTTTCTTCTTTGACTTGCTTGTTTGGGCACCTAGCTGCAATATGTCCAATTTCTTCACATGAAAAACAGATTAAAGGAGTTTTACCTTTATACTTACCTTTCCCTCTAGAGTACTTCTTTGCAAGTAATGCTTCTACAATTTCAAGATCACTATCAGAACTTTCTTCTGATTCCTCTTCACTGTCTGTCTGAACTTCTTTAATTTTCTTGTTCTTCTTTAGTGAAACCTTGGCCTCAAATGCTGATTCAATATTTTTGGAACTAGGAACATAGTTGTCATAGTTGTCTAATTCAAAAGCTGTCAATCTTCCGACTAAAGCATCCAAAGTTATACTATGGTTTGCTTCACATCTTCTTTCTTGAATAGCTGATACTCTTATTGCATAGATAGGGAGCAGTGTTCTGAGTACCTTGCTTATAACAGTCTCATCTGAGATTGTTCCTCTAGAAGCTCTGATTGCACTTACACTTGCTTTGATTCTTTCAACATATTTTTCAATGTTTTCATCTTCCTTCATATTCATCTTGTCAAACTGTCCTCTTAGGCTTTCTGCTTTGGCTCTCTTCACATTTGCATCACCACCATATATTTTCTTCAGTGCCACCCACATTTCATATGCAGTAGTGCAGTCTTTAATATCATCAAATTCTTCATAGCTGAGAGCAGATGCAATGTCTATCATCATGGTGTTGTGAGTCTTTTTATCTGCAATGTCTTCAACAGTTAATGCACCATTAGGAATTGTGTATTCTTCATCAATGTATTTGCATCCTGAATCACCAATGGAAGCCAGATGAAGTCGCATGAGACCTTGCCATGCTGAAAAGTTATCTCTGTTAAGCTTTGGAATTTCCCTCTTGTAAGACATCCTGATCTTTAGCTTAGGTCTTTGAAACCCTTCCTGCAAGCACCAAAAGCTCTGATACCAATTGATGGAATATGGATGAAGTGACTAAGAGGGGGGGTGAATCAGTCAACCATAAAACCTTGACTATTAATTCTTTGCAGATCCCTTTAAGATATCTTAACAATGTTATCTGTTTTAGCACTCGGTAAATAGATTGCAGTAACTTTGAAGATGCAGAAAGTATTATCAATATTATCTTTAGATATTCATCAGTGCATGTAAATGATTGTGAAAGCAATTAAGAACACAAGAGACACAAGATTTAATGTGGAAACCCAATATGGGAAAAACCACCAATGTATCTAGATACTGATTTTCACTTTTCTGAAGTGATGCCCGGTTAGAAGCCAACCCGGTAAAAGGTTACAAAACACACTGTTAGGTGTGACCTTGTTAGAGGATTTAAAACACCCTGCTAGGAGTGGCCTGGTAAGAGGTCTTGAAAACAATTCAATGGAATTGTCACCTTGTTAGAGGATTTATATTATGGCTGTTAAACCAACTCGGTTAAGAGATTTAGAATTCACTGTTACAATGATAAGAAGGTAACAATGAAAAAGTGACCTGTATAATAATGCAACTGTCTTGCTGATTACAGATCTCTGTTCTGCATAAGTCTGATCCTTTCTGATCGAATAAGTCTCTGCTGCTCCTCAAGGATATCTGATCATCCTTCACAAATTCGCATATACCGTCCCTTCTTTTCTTCTGTAAATCTTCTTCTTTTTTTTCTTGTTTACTTTTCACTTTTGACCTTTTATTTATATGATTTTGGATTAGTCAAATCGACATTATTTAGTATAACAGTCGGCTGAATTAAGTAAACTCTATTTGCAAAAATCCTTCAAGGGCCGACAGTGCTCGGTGACCATATCTTTCTATAATCTTTCGGTGACCGAGGGAACTCGGTAAACACCGACAATTCTTTACCTTTGATAACCGACTGAACTCGGTAAACACTAAACTTTCTTCGGCAACCGAGTGAACTCGGTAAACACTAAACTTTCTTCGATAACCGAGTGAACTCGGTAAACACTAAACTTTCTTCGGCAACCGAGTGAACTCGGTAAACACTAAACTTTCTTCGATAACCGAGTGAACTCGGTAAACACTGAACTTTCCTGTCTGGTAGACCGACTGAGCTCGGTAGAAGCTGATTGCTGCGGACTATGACATAGTGTGACATCAAAGACAATACATAATTGAGTAGCAATTTCCTTCAGACAATTGTTTCCAACAAAAACTTGTGCATAGGCACTTCTTGGAAAATAGGAAAACTAAGCTAGAAAAATAGGAAAAGAAAGCAGGAAACATATTTACAAAAATTTACAGAGAGGGATTAACCTCAAAGCAGGGCTTCAAGTGGAAACCATTGACTGATATTGGCAAGGCATCTCTCTCAAGAGTTGATAGTTGAAAAGCATTAGATCCTTTGCATTCTATTATAACAAATGGCCCACCCCAGAATGAATCAAATTTTGTATGTCTGCCAGGCCTGGATCTGAATTCATCCCACTTGAGAACTACATCTCCAACTTTGAAATTTTTGGCCCTGGCTCTTTTATCAAAGCTTCTCTTTATCTATATCCAGTGAAATTCCATGTCTTTCATGGATTTATCTCTGAGTTCCTCTAACTCTATGAGCTGAGCATACTTGATTTGTAAGGGATCTCCTTCTTCAAACAGGGCATACTAAGTAGCTAAGTCCAAAGCTGGTAATTCAGTTGAAATGGACAACTTAGCCTCTCTACCATATACTAACACATAAGGAGAGTTCCCAATGATTTTCTTTGGGGTAATCCTATCTAACCACAAGGCAGACTTCAACTTGGTATGCCAGTCTCTCTGATTATCCTGCAGAGTTTTCTTGATTATCCTAATCAATTTTTTGTTTGTTGATTCTACTAAGCCATTGCCCTGAGGGTAATAATTTGAACTTGTATTCAGATAGATACCATTTTTGATTGCCCAGTTTGAGACTTTAAGGCCTGTAAACGCCAATGCATTATCTGATATTATGGAATCTGGAGTGCCAAATTTGTGAATTATATCATCATAAAAGCTTAAGACAACATTCTCATTTGAATCTTTCAAGGCAATTGCCTCTATCCATCTAGTGAAATAATTAGTTGTAGTGATTATCCACTTGTGTCCTACCCTAGATGGAGGATTGATCATACCAATAAAGTCTATGCCCCATCTCATGAATGTTTTCTCTATTTTGACTGGCTGAAGGGGCATAGCTGCATTTTCTCACATAATCATGACTATCCTTGAAGATAGATGGCCAATAGTATCCAGCTCTCATGATTTTAAAAGTAGTATTCCTAGGAGAAAAATGACCTCTAGAAGGTCCATCATGAAATTCAAATAGGAGATCAGCTATCTTTTCTGAATCTATGCATCTTAAAAGACACCATTGTGATCCTTTCTAAAAATAACCTCATCTATCAGCACAAAAGGAATAGATTGTAACCTATAATATCTTCTCTTTGCTGAATCTAGGCCTGCATGACATTGTCCTATCTTCAAATAATGAATCATATTACGCAACCAACCTATTGCCTTGGCATGTTCTTCTGTAGAATGCACAACCAAAGATGCATCAATTTGCTCTAATTTCTTTGAACTTTTATCCCCTGCCAAATGGTCACAAAGACCGCTTAATCTAACCAGCCTGGTGGTTTGAATATCAAGGTCATATTCCATCACCTTGGTAATCGAACCAGCTCTTTTCTCATGTAGGTCCTTGGAAAGCAAAAATTCTTTGACACTTGGATGAATAACTTTCAAGTGTACCTTGCTATGGGTCAATAGATATCTAAACTTTTTAAGGCTCTTCACCATAGCAAGTACATGTTTTTCCACAAAAGAGTATCTCTATTCATATTCTTCTAAACCTTTGCTAAAGAAAGCAATAGGCTGCTCCAATCCATCTAAATTCTCTTGAGTCAACATAGTTGATATAGCATCTTGACCTCCATAGGCATAAAGGATAAAATCCTTACTCGAGTTTGGGTTTAAGAGGGAAGAAGCTTCTGTTAGGGCCTCTTTGATAGCTTGGAAATTGACTTTCCTTCTTTAGTCTAGCTGAAAGTTGAACTCTTCTTTAACATGGCTGTCAAAGGCTTCAATAAATCTGCAATATTAGGTAGGAACTGCCTAACAAAATTAATCTTCCCTATGAAAGATTGGAGACTTTTCTTATGATGTGGCAATGGTAGCTCTAAGATGGCTGCAATTCTCTCAGGGTCTACTGTAATTCCTTTTTTGGATACTATATATCCCAGCAATTTTCCTTCATGAACTGCAAACACACATTTCTTGGGATTAAGAGATATCCCAAATTCTCTACACCTTTCAAAAATCTTCCTTGAATGTTTGATATGATTTGTTGCATGCTTAGAATAGACAGTTATGTCATCCAGGTAGACTAGTACAAACTTGTACATGAGGCTTTTAAAGGCCATATCCATTGCCTTTTGAAATGTAGCACTTGCATTCGACAAACCAAAGGGAATCTTTTGATAAGCCATGGTTCCCCACTTGGTTGTGAATGCAGTCTTATATTGATCCTCTTTATTAACCAGGATTTGATTGTATCCTAAATAGCCATCCAATAATGAAAATCTCTTGGACCCAGAGACACATTGTACGATTTGTTCCATAGAGGGTAATGGATGGCAGTCTTTTAGAGAGGCTCTGTTAAGATCCCTGAAGTCAACACATAACCTCAACTCCCCATTCTTCTTCTTGACAGGAACAAGGTTGGAAACCCAACTAGTATGTTTGATGGGGTAGATGATACCACTTTCTATCAATTTGAGCACTTCTTTATGCATAAGTGGCTCAAGCTTGGGATTAACAGGCCTTTGCTTCTGCCTTACTGGTTTGGCATTAGGCTCTAATTCAATAGTGTGTTGAGCAAGGTCTGGATCAAAACATTTGAGGTCTTCATATTGCCATGCAAATACATCACTAAATTCTTTAAATAACTGAGTGTAAGCTTGCTTCTCTAAATCAGTGTTTACTTTTCCAAATTGTAAGCTCTTACCTGGTTCGAACTCTAATTCAACACAATGTTCTTGTTGAACTACCAGACCAACTTTATTCTTCTTAACGTGATCATCCTTTTTGAAGATAGTCTCTAAGGTGACAAGACCTCTAGGCATCTTATTAGAATTAAGTTGTATCACTTGGTCACCATAGCTTTGCAATAGTCTATCTTGATTATGTTCTGAGAAAACATCCTCTTCAAACAAGAACTGTAGAATTTGCTCATCATTTTCAAACACTTGCCAATTAGTATCATTATCAAGAATAGAGGGTATAACAATCACTTTGATATGTTGTTGATCTATTTCTTTTGAAATGCTAGTTGGAATATCATACTGAGATCCAATAGAGGCTAATCTATCTACATTTTGATTTAGCTTCCTAGGAATATCAACAATATTGAAAGCACAAAAATCTTCAATTGCATCCCAAACTCTATGTTTGTATGCTCTCAAGTTATCATTTTTGGTTGCACTTATCCCTCTCACTTGGTTGACTACTAACTCATTGTCACCATAAAATTTCAAGGCTTTGAGCCCTCTTTTCCTAGCCCACTCCAAGCCATTCTCTAGGCTTTCATATTCTGCAGTGTTGCTAGTGCAAGAGAAACTGAATTTGAAAGTTGTGTAGTACCTTTCTCCTTTTGGGGACACTAGCATAGCACCACCACTAGAACCATGTCTACTTCTAGCTCCATCAAAAAATAGTTCCCAAACCTGATTATTCTGATCCTCTGAATCAATGTCTTCTTTGAAAAGGCTTGGCTCTATAGATCCACTCTCTTGTATTAAATAAATTCCCAAACCAACATCCCAAATAATATTTTCTAGGACCTCTGAAGCTCTTTCATCTAGAAGAATATCAGGGATACTTCCTATCTTTGTGCTTGCTTCACTAGTGGTTCATCAAATATAGGGCAGTTTACATTGATGGTATTGGACACATAAGGTTCTATATGGTGTGCTACTAATGGTTCTAATTTAATGGTGACCTTGGTCCCATATCTTGTATGAAAAAGCATGTGAGACCAGTCAGAAGATAGGTATCCTCCTATCTTGGCTGTAAACTCCCTTGACAAACATATGTCAAACAATGCAGGGAGATCTATGATATACATATCAAGGAGAATGGAAAAATTAGGACTAGCATGCAGGATCAGACTAGTAACCTTGGCCACACCTCTATAGTATTGATTGAGGATCCATCAAGTTGTGTAACCTTCTTTTGGAAGGGTTCATACTTAAGTCCTAATTGGTCAGCCACTTTTTTGGGCATTACAATACTAGTAGCTCCACTATCTACCATACAATTATGTACTAAAGATTTTCCAATAATTAGAGATTCATAAAAGGGAGGTGGCTTTGAGTTCCTACCTTGAGTAGTATTGGCCTTGGAGTTGCTACTTGGAGTCTCCTTTTTCTGATCAGTGTTGACCAACACTGGCTTTGTAGCTTCTTTTGTAGGCTGAAGAGTAGTCATTTCAGTCATAGCCTTCTTCAAAATCTCAGGTTGCCCTGGAATAGCCAAAGAGTCCCACATAGACATAGTAATGTTCACCTTCTTCATGTTGTCTACAATGTTGAAAGGTGTCACAGTGTGTACTCTTTGTTTTGTTTTTCAATGATGGGCTCCACCTCTTTGGAATGTTGGCCTTCTTTGCTTGTAATGATAGGAGCCTTCTTGAATATGATAGGAGTAGCT
Source organism: Chamaecyparis obtusa (assembly GCA_027943335.1). Taxonomy (NCBI): domain Eukaryota; kingdom Viridiplantae; phylum Streptophyta; class Pinopsida; order Cupressales; family Cupressaceae; genus Chamaecyparis; species Chamaecyparis obtusa. Next base: position 461,146 of record BSBK01007239.1, on the reverse strand, counting down.
TGTTGTATTGGCTCTGTAGATGTAGTGGCTTTAGTACTAGATTCTACTCGCTCCATGTCTTGAGCTCTTCTCTTTGACCTTGTGTTGGTAGAAATGGAATGTTCACCAATAACTCCATTGAAATCTTCTTGCTCCCAATTGAAAAGAGAAGTCTCATTATCTTGTGGTTCTTGTTGAGGGACTGATCCATTGGAAGAAGCCTCTGATTGAGCTTGTGAGGCATTTTGAACCATCAAGGCTTGGTTCATCCATCCATTCAAACATGTAGCCTGATTATGAGGCTGATTACAAGGGAAACACCATTCATTTTCCATAGCCATATTATTTTGACTAGGAACCATGTCCCTAACTAGATTTATAGAAATGAGAGGTGCAGGGTTGTATGGTTGGAATGGTCTTTGATTGAAATTTTGTCTTTTCCCTTTATAACCTCCTTGGTATGGTGGCCTATTTTGTTGATAAGACTGTCCATGATTCTGATATTGTTGATTGGGACCTTGGCCTTGTGGTTGAAAGGGTGGTCTGATTCCTTGCCCTTGTCTCTTTAGGTTTGTGACCTCTTTAGTCAAGGTCTGCAACAAATTTTCCATTTCTTGTTGACTGCTTTGTTGGCTATTCTTCATCTTTTGTAACTCTTGAGAGAAAGTTGCTATCATCTCTGGACCACTAGTACTAGCCTGAGGTGCTAATATGGTGGGAATAGAGGTAAATGGGGGTACTTGTGCAGGTGCAATGGGTTGAAGGCTAGGGAAGATGGGCACGGGTGGCCTCCTAGCTATCATACCTACCTAAATTAAACAATTTTCAGCCCTAACAGCTATGTCAAAAGCTTGGGGTAAAGAGATACCACCCACATATTGGATCATGACAAAGATTTGGCTATTCAAGCTTTGTAAGAAATATAGGAAAGCGTGGTCAGCTGATGGCCTTACTGAGACTAGAATTCTATTCCATGTTTTGAGGAATCTATAGTTGTAATCTGTCATTTGTTCTTGAGGGTCTCTTTTAATGGTTGTCAACTGTTCAACCAAAGACAAGTTGTCTGATTTATCCTCAAAATGCTTACTTAATGCATCCCCTAATTCATCCCATGAAGTAATGGAACCCACAGTTAAGGTTCTAAACCATTCAAGAGCCTTACCTTTTAGAGAGGCTGCTAATAATTTGGTGGCCACATCCTCTTGAGTTATATTGTGTATGCTACAGATAGTGGTCACATCTCTAATGTGCTCAAAAGCAGTAGTTTGTCCCTCACCTGTGAAATCAGGTATACTCTTTAGTGCCACCAAGGGCACATCATGATGTTGAGAAAAGGCTAATGGACTCCCTTGGTTGAAAGGTGCAAAAGAAAACTATCTAGCCATTGTAGGAGCTATGATCTGAAGATTAACAACTATGTGAGTTGTATTGGATGTTGAACTAGAATCTTCTTCTAGGTCTTTGGTTAGAGATCTTCCTCTTCTTCTGAGATGAAAGGGAAAAGGTCTCCTTTCTGAGGTATCAGGAGGTGTAGACTGTACTCTCCTTGCAGGAGACATTCTCTGAGTTGATCTACCTTTGTAGCCTCTTTTTAGAGGCAACTCTAAAAATTCAGTAGGCTTTGACCTTCTAGTCTCAATCTTTCTCATAGAATTTGGACAAATTTAGCCTGGATCTATGAAATCAATGGAGTCGCTAGATATACTTGATAGAACAACTTCTTAAAGTCTATATTATGCAATCAGTATATCAGAGATAGCATAACTTTAACATGAATCTTTTGTTTGTAGTCCCACCAGGTGTGCCAGAAACTATTATACACTGGCACCAAGGTGGGGTGTCTTTGAGCTTAAGTCTATACTGATAGTCCCTATGTACTGGACTTCTTTAGTCCTTTTGTAGATGAACCAATAGGAGCACCTTTGAACTTCAATCTAATATAGTCCCACCGGGCATGCCAGAACTATTATACACTAAGTTTGCACCCTTATTTCAAGCTCTCATAGTCTTTATAACCTAGTATAACATGGGAATCATCTCTAGGTGTGGGACCTATGCTAACTGAGATGAGACCTCTAGATTCTAGGCTGGTTCCTCTTGGATAATCACCCAAATTTTCTTCTTGACATGAAAGTAAAACTCTTGAAGGGAAAAGACTGAAAAGAAAACTATCCTACTAGGTGATACACTGAAATGATGGTTTGAATCTCAGTATAAAGGATGAGATCAATGCACGAACTTAGGTCTAGAAGATCACAACTTTTTGAATAGGCTTGCACCAATATTTCATAGAAGGTTCCACAATAGAAAGAGGCTATTCAGGGAAAGAGAGAATTTCACAAACAATAGCATTCCTAAGCATTTAGACACAATCTATAACCTACAAACAAACATTCACCTCTGTAATTGGGTATAGGAATGAGATAGACCATCAGGGGTTTGAAGTATACCCACAAGAGCACTCAAATCAGATCATCCACAGGAATACACATGAATTGCAAAAAGAAAGAGGGATCAAGAACCCTAAGATATCACTGAAAACATACATATACTTCAATTCAATAAGAGAGAATTCAGACAAGGAAGCATAGGGACAGAAAGGATGTCACAAAATACCTCTACAATATCTAAATTATCAATGGGAGATTACAGAATGTAGAAAACTAGAGGGCAGGGAAAATGCCACAGATAGCTTTATAAGAAAGAGACTTTCTTCTTTACAAAATGTGAACTCTTCACTTCAAAAAGCTCCAAAAATTAATATATACATCTCTTACTGCACGCGGGCAAGAGTCAAAAAACCTAACTAGGGTTACACAGATTTTTATTAGAATAATAGCCAACCCTAACTCTATCAAGTCTGTTCATAAATGCATCTATGTAATATCATGGCCGATTAAATATTTTTTTTGCATGCCCATCTTTGTACTGGATTTACTTGCAGACAAGCAACCTTGATTATCTACCTTTCTGCAACTCAAGCTCACCATGAATGCTCAAAAGGTACTTCTCTGGAAACAAGAATCGACTAAAGATGGCTGCCCAGACCTCCTCATCATCCTCTCAACTAAAATCATCCTGGAAACATAAATTTCTTAGCTACCCTGCTTTGAAATGGCTTTCTGCAAGAAACAATGGCAAAACCCTTCTCAGAAATATTTAAATTTGAATAACATTGAGCAGGTCAATTTAAAACATGACCGTTCATATCCAACATTCCCTGACAGATGAACGGCCTAGATCACCACTGAAATAGTCACAAAACTCATTTGAAAATTCACAGTCCACATCGGCATATCACAACCAATGGGAAACAAACATTTCAACATATTTGTCAGTTTGGGCCCACCTTGACCTTCACTCCCTTTAGTCACTCAGTGAATGCACGACTGAAAGAACTTTTGCAAGTCACGAAACACTTCTCCCAACCCTGTTCCGGTCAAGTGACTATGCAAACACTGCAGTCGCTGAATCTCTAAGTCTTTTAGCTAACCTTGGTTACATCTTGTGAATAAGAGAAAAGCCTCTAGTCACCAAGCTGCCAAATCATTTGGAGCATCACTATCTTATTACATGAATAAGTGACCAAATGGAACCTATTGGAGCCACCAAATACTTCATTAACCCTGGGCCCATTGTCAAATGTCATTCTTTCATTCACTCTATTTTCTCTATCAGCAAACACCTCAGTAGGCTTCTGACAATGGACCCACTCGGAAACTTGATTCGCATCTAACGGCGGGCGCATGATCTCATAGCCTCAAATGATTCCTTTAGATCATGCGCTAGCCATAGATCCTTTAAACTACCACCTTTCTTAAAACACTCAGACCCACTGAAGTCCTCATCATCACCCAATAGCCAATCACAAACTGACATGTCATCTTAACCTAGCATCGGACCCACCTGACAAAGCCTCGGCAATAAAGTGACGACGGTTGGCACATAATCTCATGTGTCAGAAAAACACCTTGAGAAGATGCACCAGCCGTTAGATCAAAAGGTATATAGCTCTCTGGGCCCGCTCTGACAAGTCTTCCAAATCACAATCCTTCGACCAATCAAGAGCTTACATGTCAGACAACGTGGCAGTGGACCCACTTAGCAATTGAAACACTGAGCTAGGATGAAGATCAACATTTGGCACAAGATCTCATGTGTCAGAAGAACTCCATGACAAGATACGCCAGTCATCTGATCTTATGAACTGGGACCTTGTACAGCTGAGACTGCTAAAACATCTAAGCAATTACGCAACTGAAAGGAAAAGTTAACCATTCACTGGGTCACTGACTGCTAAGGACCTAACCACCAGGAATCTGAGATCTTGCGACCAAGGCAGTCGCATAGTCACTGACAGAAAAGGTAACTGCAAGTGACATTGAGCAATTACCTGACTGGAAAGACCATCGCCAAGTTGTGGAATAAAAATGAAAGATGCCTTCTAACTAGGAGATCTTGCGAACAAAGGGCTTTCGTGCAGTCGAGGAATGGAAAGAATATTCCGCTGGGGATTAAGAGATCTCATGACTAAAGGAAGAGCCTTAAAGCACACATGGGAATTTGAGGGACTTTAGTGGCTGATAAAGTAACTACAAAATAGAACCTGGCCTGGGGTTTTCAAGGTTTTATGCCTCCAACAACTACTTTTATGAATTTTGAACTGCAGACCACGGGATTAAAAGAATTGTAGAGGCCAAAAAATAAGTCATAGGGCCATGAAATTTTTAGGGGTGCTTGGCAGGGCAAAAATGTAGACCTTAGGAAAGAACTTAGCCAAATTTGCATGGAACAGGGAAAATTGGGTAACAAGGACAATAAATTTAAAACACACATTCTTAACCCTTCATCCATTCTCTAGAAATTATAATATAATGCTCATCCATCAGGGAACAAATGCAATAATGAAAAGGGTAGAACTTATATTTGTATTTTCCTTGTAAACTTTATGCTTATTATTTGAATATGGCTTATGCCATATGGTTTGGTGTGCCCAAGCCTATATGGTGAATGCTATAAACAATATGCACCTTATATGATGCAACCCAAACTACTTATGGTGGAGCGTAAAGGTATTATCATATTTTTGGTTCCCCATCTTGGTGTACATGCCAATTATATATTTAAATTTGAACAATATTACATTTTTGTAAATCCTAAATTTGATTTTAAGAGAAAATGCTCAATTCTCAAAAGCTAATCCAACCTTTAGTGGTGTGAGTTCTAAACATAGTGAGAAATCATCAAATAAGGGGCATGGACATGTTGCCACTATTACATAAGTACATCTAGTATCATAGGAAGAATTATGACAACCTTTTACAAAGTACAATTAACAATAGTATCATATTTGTATAATAGGAAAGAATAGGAAAGAGGTTTCCCTCTATCTAATGAATGAATATATGTTAGGAATATATGTACAATATGGATGTATATAAATATATTTTTAGAAATTAATAAAATTATAATAGAGAGAATATCATATGTTCCTAAGAATATATTATTATTCTTATGTATAATAAGAATAAACTCTCATAACATGAGCTCTAAGTATTACTTTCTATGTAGTTATACCTATAAATCAAATATAGAACTCAAATACTACAAGGTTCAAGGGTGAACAACTAAATAGAGCATTGCACTACTTTCCCTATTCAAACTATAGGTTATAGGGAAAAGGTTGTATGATATAGGGTTGAGAACATATGGTTTAGGGTACAAGAATGTTGGTACATGTTTTAGGGTGAATAAGGTTGAGGCATTTGCAATGCATATCTATGTCAATTTTGCAGTAATTAAACCAAATTTATGTATGCAATTTATTAAAAAAATCAAACCTTCAACTTCAATCTGCATCTCTCACTCAAATTAATGGAATAAAATTCTATAAAATCAACAAAAAACAAAATAACAATAGTGATTTCAAACTTCCATGAAAGGAATGCCCAAATAAGCTCAATAAATTGTAGTTTTTTTCATTTTCACATAAAAAATAAGAAGACAACAATAAAGAAGAATGCATGAATAAAATAATTTCACTCACTGATTGAGAGAAGTCCTCTGCCATGACCTTGTAAAATCAAACTCTATTATAACTCAAAGCCAAAGATGAATGAATGCATAAACCTTTGTGGGTGTAGTCTTCACATGCCATTTCTAATACTTAGATTTCAAATTTTGGAATCTATAATTTCATGCATTTATTAGTAGGTGTCAAAAAAAATTCACTAATTAGAATAGGAAAGAATGAACTATGAATCTCAAAAATTAAATTCAACATAAAGGCAACATGGATAAAATAATTTATTAAGGAGAGAAATGAGGACAATAATTTTTAAAAACATGTTATTAACCCTTAATTCATTCTCTAGATTGTAAGATAATGCTCATCCATTATGGAAAAAATGCAATGATGAAAAGGATAGGACATAAATTTGTATTTTCCTTCTAAATTTTATGCTTATTATTTGAATATGTCACATGCCATATGGTTTGGTGTGTCCAAGCCTATATGGTGAATGCTATAAATGATATGTGCCTTATATGATGAAACCCAAACTACTTATGGTGGAGCATAAAGGTATTTGACATCTTTTTGGTTCCCCATCTTGGTATAGATGCCAATTATATATTTAAATTTGAACAATATTACATTTTTGTTTCCTAAATTTGATTTTAAGAGAAAATGCTCAATTCTCAAAAGCTAGTCCATCCTCTAGTGATGTGAGTTCCAAACATAGTGAGAAATAATCAAATAAGGGGCATGAGCATGTTGCCACTATTACATAAGTTCATCTAGTATCATAAGAATAATTATGACAACCTTACAAAGTACAATTAACTATAATATCATATTTGTATAATAGGAAAGAGGTTTCCCTCTATCTAATGAGTGAATATGTGTTAGGAATATATGTAGAATATAAATATATATGAATATATTTTTAGAAATTAATAAAATTATAATAGAGAGAGAAAACCAAGAAAAAATCATGATACTAAAAATGTACTTATACAATTCAATATTTTATCTTGCACTTTGAAATATTCTTATCCATCCAATTTTTCCAAGTAGTCACATACCAAAATGTGTCTTCCATAAGCTCTTGAATTCCATACAAGAAATTTCTATATAGGGTATGGCATACATAGTCATAGAAGAAAAGTATAGATGAAGAAGAAATGCTCTATTATTTTCTAACATTAGAAGTGATCATATTGAAAGGTGAGGAAGTTGTATACTTTAGAATCCATCTATAGATTTAGGAGTATATACTTGAAAATACAAAGATCTTATATTTTAAATCTAGCGAGTTTCTTTGTAAATTAGCCTTTCACCCAACTAAGGTCACATATTTGCCTCTAGAATAAAGATCCCAATAAGTGCGACTATGAGGCCATTTTGGTTCAAGTCTTTCTCTAAAAATGAGTTTACAACCATTAAATATAGGGTTCTCTTTTTTCTTCTCCTTTTATCCCTATATTTTCATGCTTCTCAGAGTCCTTACTATAAGATGAAGACCTGAACTAGTCGTAACACCCTATTTAATAGGGATTGAAGATCTACTTGTACAATTTTCTTACCCTAGATTTAAAATGGCATAGCTACATTTTTTTTGTCAATACTAGGTTTTCTTTATCCTCCATGAGAGAAGCATAAATTTAATGATAAAAATTTGAGATGATGATATAAAATACTTATTTGGTTGGATAAATTTGTTGTATAAGAAAAACATAAGTTAAATGATAAGAGTTTGATGCCTTGGTCTGCAATATGAAACAACTTTTAATTATCCCTGACCTCAGACAGGGCACAAATTACAAAGCCACAAAGTAGGCCACTTAAAATTATGAACAATGCACACTCAGAGAATTTTGGCAATCTGCAAATGGAATGGCTCTGGCAAACAGGTCAAACGAGCACATGCAGAGCTAAAAATTGGCAAGATGACTCACTCTCATGCCTACAGTATGATGTAATAATTGGCATGCAATGAACAGTCACAAGGAAAAAGATACAATCATCTGAAGTGGGCTACTTATACAATTCTGGACAAACACAAAATGCAAAATTTTGGGAACACCTCCAAAAGCCTATTCCCTAAACATGCCAGAACTGAAAACTAGAAGTTCAAACCCACTACATATGTCAAATGAAATTCAATGAACACCCTACCCCAGTGTTTCATCATGAAAAACAATAGGCCCTAATTTCCATGCACTTCAAACTAAGAATCTTTAATGATTTTCAAAGGACTAATTCCAACACTTAGACAAATTTCTGAATATGGACTCAAAAACATGAACTGAATTTTTGACCTCCAACAAGAGCCAAACCTGTTAAAGGTTACAATAACACACTATAAGGTATGACTTGGTTAGAGGGTTTATCACTAATAACTCTCCATGACCAAACATTCACTATGGGGTCAGCATTAAAATAATCAACATTCATTGAATTTCATAATGAAATATAAAAGATTGTTAAGTCCCACTCGATTAAGAGATTTATCTGTAGCAATGGTTAGAATGAAACAATAATGATATGATTCAAATACAACTTTATTTTTCATATTTTCATATCTATACTAAGCTCAAAATACCTCTGGCCAATATAGTCAATTTAATTCCTTTGTATCCTCCAACTATGGTCTTCTCGGTTAACTCCTTTCTCTGACGCTCAGTGTTGTCTACAGATTTTCTTAGTTCTGTCTTCAACCAGTTTGACCAGCTTCACATTAATTTAATCTCCTTACGTGCATTCCAAAAATAATTATGAATCTCTTTCTCCTTTTATAGACATCATAAACCATTTTATTTCCAACCATAGATTTTGCCTCTTAATCTTCACCGTTGATTTTTCTGCTTTACCCTTCCTCAAAACTTATGTCTGTACCAAATTTCATTCTCTATCATCTGATTATTCTTGAATTTTTTCATCTATTTGATCATCATAATTTTTTTAATCTTTAACCTCAGAATCATCCATAATTGTCTAGCTCATCATCTTTAGTCAGTAGTCATATGTTTCATTTATTTCTTTCACTCGGTCAATACCATGATGTGTTAGTGACTTCTTAATCGGTTAAAATTGTACTCAATATACACTACACTTTCTTAGTATACACTATTTCAACTCGGTGTATACTAAGTTCTTCATTTACCGACCACATAAACTTGTTCATTCTTGATCTTCAATCCATAACAAAATTATGTAATACAATCAAATCACTAACATAATGTCATAGACTCATCAATAAGTTACCCAATGAATACCAAATCTATATCTTTCTCATACATCTCATCTTCATGTAAATATCTCATTCATTCATCATTATTTCCCTCTTCAGATGTCTATAACTAACATGATAAGTACAATCAAAACTAGTTGACATCAATGACAATATAATAACTTAGTTAATGTGTCACATATACCTTTATAGCTCAGTGATCATTAATCACTATTTTTGAAGTATCCAAGTAGTTGTCAAACTCTTCCTTAAGATATTCAATCATTTGTAGTCTATCAGATCCCCTAGTTTGCAGGTCACATTGATTATTGAGGGATAGTTCTAGAAGTGTTGTGGTAGTAGGATGGCGTGCACTCTAAAAATGACCTCTGGAATTTTAGAACTTGTCTCTTCATGGTTTTTATTTGGATATTATGAAGAAGAACCACCTTCAATCAAGTATCCTAAGCTAAGGTGAGGCAAAATGCCAAATCAAGTCTTTTTTGAGCGGGCTAGGAATTTGTCAAGTGGTATATGGAAGGAATCTGCCTCTCTAGTCAGAGCTTCATGCCATCATCCACTCTCAAAATGGTGCACTGCATTCCCTTTAGATTTTATGAGAGAATGAGAAGCCAAAGTCCTAGACACATGGCTCACACATTCATATCCCACAATGGGAAGCACTATAAGGGTATGAATTCAAACACTTCACTCCTAAAGCAGCTAAAATTCTTGTCACTAAAGGACACTGTATTTGGCACTATGTGGAGGTAGATAGAAATAGCCTAAATAAGGGTCAAAAGATAGGGCCACATTTCCTAAAACCTGCTTTCCAAAAGGGTATACAAAAGACAACATAAGGAGACTAGACTACACCTATAAGAGTTCAACACATGACCTAGTGATTAATAAAACATGAAAAGGCACCTAGTAAAAAACCCCTAGAGTTATTAAGAGAAAATATGCCAAGGAAAGAGAGAATGACCCAGAAAGTATGGTTACAATATACACCCCTAGACTACAAGCCATAGGGTCTTTCTCTTAGGAAAATAAAATCCTTGCAAATAATGCAGTATATTTTTTTCTTTCTAATGAACAAAAGTCCAATTAACCAACCTTTATTCAAAATAAAAGTCACTGGGGTTTTATAGAACAAAATTCACCCGAGATGATCTCAGAATGATTACAGTTTATTATAATCAATGGACATACCAAAGAATTCAGCATGAATCACTCAAACCCCTGTGCTACAGGAAAATGCTTGAATCTTATTGTTTTATCATGACGTAACGGCCATCTGGGTTTAACCACAAAATTCTTGGTGTCTTGATTAGAGTTTCCATGATTGTATGCACCAATTTGAGCATTGAAAATTGAATAGATGTCTAGAAAGTTGTTAGTGTTGGAGTTCTATTCAGGAAGGAATATTCATAGAATTGATTGATAGGACTTGTTGAAGAAACAAAGTCCATGGGAACATGTGGTAGATGGTAAAAAATTGGGAGAGGTGCATTCTATATGGAGTAGTTAGAAACTCTGACAGGTTGACACATGTCAAATGACATTTGGGCTAGGAAGTTGTAGGCCTCTCGATGTGATCAAAAGCTGAAGGAAAATACATAAAGTGTTTGAAACGATGTAGAAGGAATCTAAAAATTTCATACACTCTTTTAACAAAGAATTCTTGAAAGTGTAAATACTAAGCATACTTATATTTCCTATCCAAAATATTGGTCCATAATTGGACCATCTTAGGATTTCCAAACTTGTCCATTGATTGAATATGGAGTTTGGGACTCCATACATTGTTTTGATTCCCTTTCTACAACAACATATAAAATAATAGTGAATACCATTTGAAACTCCCTACAAACTTATTCACTTTAATCTCCCACAATGCCTTGTGGATATTATATGCAAAAAAGTGGGCATAATCAAAGAGTCTTTTGTTGTTGGGATCTCAAATGTCACAAACTAGGAAAATAATTCATTGTGGTGTCATTTAATCACCATTATAGCCTATCACCTAACTTACCCCATAAAGGTCATCTGAAAATAATTAAATATCCAATTAACATTGTATATGGGAAAGTCAGAACTTGCAAATTTTTGAACATTCCCATTAACCCTAGCCTTGTGCATAGGCAACAATCTTCTTCTATACACCCTTCAACATTCCTATATTTCTCTTTTAACCTTTGCAAGATGATTTTCATGTCAAAATTGACATAATCCTTCATCTCAAACACTTCACAAATCATTTCTTTAGTTATCTACAATAGAATTTCTTTTACTCCTACTTTTGTCCCAATGCACCAATTGGGCTCATTGTAATAGGTGGCTAAAATCTTAATCAGATCTATGTTGATAAAAATATTAGGGATAATCAATCTAGCCATTCCCAACTTCCATGAATTTGACTAAGGCTGGGGGTTCTCATATTTAGCCTCAAAATACCTGAAAATATAATGACCCCTATGCTTCATGTGGGTTTCACTAGCGTCTTATTTTTTGTCAACAAAATTAGGAAAATTGGCCATTGTCTTTTCCCTCTCTCTAGAACTAGGGAGTAGTACAATTGATGCAGGAGCATCCTGGGTGTAAGAGCAATCTTGCATCACCCAAAAATATTTCTATTTTTATATTCAATAAGGGCTATTTTGTGCAGAGCTGCTATTTATGGAAAGTTACTATTTTTGGTAATTTTCGTATGTGCTCAGAATGATCTGATTTCTTTCTTGGAGGTTCATTTTGGTCATATAAGTCTGCCAGTAAAGTTTCATTTCTAGATCAAGCGTATATTGGAAGATATTGAAGATTTTTGGTATTGGCAGTAGGGTACAGAAACTTTGAACTCAGTTTTGAAGGCTTTAGAGGCCCCAGATGAGGTCAAAAATTTGGGTGATAGGCACTTGCGCGGGTCAAGCCTATAGAGCGCTTCGTGGCATTTCTGAAATGGGGTTATAATAGTCAATCGGGTCAACTGGTGATGACTTATGGCCTCCGGAAGTTGGACCACCTGAAATGGCGAAAAATAATTTTCTTCAAAATTTTTGTTTGGGTTTCAAAGGTTATCTTGAGCTGACTATGATGTAATAAAATGTAAAATAAAATAATTCTAAGTTTGGTCGGCCTTATTGGCTAAAATTCTGGAACCTTCCCAGGCGGTGGAAAATTGCCTATATAAGGAAGGTTGTATTATTGTCTCAAGAGTTCAGAATAGTTCTGGGTAGTAGATCTGGGTAATAGTTCGAGGTTTTGTCCTACAGAATATTGTAAGGGAATGCCCATGTGGCTTTGCATATTGTAATTCTGAAAGTTTGTAATTCCACATTTGTGGAGATAATAAGAAGCCAATTTTCTGTTCTTGCATATTATTGTTGTTTCTCTATTTCTGTTATGTGTTTGTGGTATTAAGGGGAGCACCCTTCATCAACAATTATAACATTACACAAATGCTACCCTGTTTGTCTCTTAGGAGTAGGTTTATCCTTTGTAGGATTTTGTTTCTTTGATGAACTAGCCATTGCTATAAAGTATAAACAAACATAAACCCTAATTTCCCAGATATAAAATACAAACCTCCCCATTCAATCCTTTCAAATTGATTCTTTTTTAGGAAATTAAAACTTCAGGAGAGTTTTTCTTTTACTTACTAATTGCAATATAACTAAGTTGATAGATTTGATTTTCTTTGTAACTAGTTGCAAGTTCACTGGCAATCATTCACTCCACTTTACTTAACTTCACTTATTCAAAATGACAAGCAATTAATCCAAAATATCTTTTATTCCTCTATCTTTTCAATTATTAAATGACACAAAGAGCTTGTTTAACTCATCTTTAAACTCCATCTGTTCATGTGGAAAGATTAAAAAAAAACATTGAAATTTAAAATTAGCTTTGTATCAGTCTAACGAGCTTAAAAAATAATCACAATGTTGACTCGTCGGTGTGTTGGAAAAAAAGAAATCTTCCAATGTGCTTGCGATTTGTATTTTCCATGGTGGAAGCTCCATGTAGGATGTACCCATGTGTTGGAACAAAAGAAACCTTCTAATGTGCTAGAAAGTGACCATCCCACATTATGGCACCATTCAATGAGTGGCTAGCCTATCATAAAAAAGTTAACACGTGTCTTGATTCTAGTTACTTTGAGAAGGAAAATAGTATCATCAGACATTTTTCATGCAACTTAAAAGAAACTTAGCGCATGTACAAAATTCAAGGGTTAAGTTACATGCGAAGGGGACATTGCTAGTGGGTAGGAGCTAAGGGTATAAAATCTAAGTATAAAAACATTTATTATCAATGCATTTGGCAATAAAAATAACACTAACATGTGTGTCAATTCTACCGACATTGAGAAGGAAATTGGTTTTGCCATACATTTTCATTGGAACTTAAAAGAAACTTTAAACACGTGAAAAATTCAAGGGTTAAGTTACATGAAAAGGGGACGTTGCTAGAGGCTAGGAGCCTAAGAGTATAAAACATAAGTACAACAACATTTATTGTTAGGAAATAAAAAAATAATACTAACAAGTGTTTGAGTTATGGTGCCAATGAGAAGGAAATCGGTTCCGTCAGACATTTTATTTGGAACTTAAAAATGACTTCACGCACATGAAAAATTAAAGGGTTAAGTCACATGCGAAGGGGACATCCCTAGCAGCTATGACCCTTAGGGTATAAAACATAAATACACAAACATTTATTATTAGGCAATAAAACATAATACTAACATGTGTCTCGATTCTAGTGACATTGATAAGGAAATTAGTTTCATTAGACATTTGCTTGAGAACTTAAAAGAAACTTTGTGCATGTGAAAAATTCAAGGGTTAAGTTACATGCGAAGGGGACATTGCTAGTACCCAGGAGCCTAAGGGTATAAAACATAAGTAAAATAATATTTTTATTATCACATTAGGCAATAAAAAAACAACACTAACACATGCCCCCAAAACTTAAAAGTTGAAATCAATGTGAGGCTGATATTGCGAAACCATGAACTGAGAATACATGTCTACATTAGTCAAATCAAATAATCTCTCATCACAACTATAATATTGCAAAACTGCAAATTGGAGACACATGACCGCATTTGTCAAATCAAATAATCTCTCCTCACAACTGTAATATTGTGAAACTATGAATTAGGAATACGTGTCTGCATAGAAAAGAATAAAGTAGTTGTATCAAGTACCATTATTGTCACATCAACTAATTTGATTAAAATTTGATCCGTGTAATATTGTTGGCTTAAGGTCTAAACATTTTGAATTTAATACCATTTTCTTAGATGTCAGCTTTTTATAAATAGAAAATATTTGGCTTTAGATTACTTGTGTGCAAACTTAATGGTGTTTGACTATAAATCCTTTTGGATTCAACTACCAAAGCAAGTAAAAATAGATAGTTACAGTGGTGATTTCTATTGTAAGAAAAATGTTGGCCATATTCTCCCTTCACAAGAGGGAACAAATGGTTATGGAACCTTTTTGTGGGAAGGTTAGTCCAGAGAGAATGAGATTTAAGGACGATGACTTCATTCATAATATTTAAATCCTCATGATTCATGACTATCTTGCGACGAAGGGTCGTTATAGGTTAAATGTGGAATTTTCATTACTCTTCTTAGCATGGTGTCTAGAATTAGGTAGGGTGATAGAGGTGGGGTAGTTTGTCACTTCTTGTTTTTGTGAATAATGGAGAGGTTTCTTGGAGAGTATCCTTCTCAAGGCGCGGATAGGGATGGGTTTGCTAGCTTGTGATGAGGACTAGTTCTAAATTGGTGAAAGCCAAGAGTACCCCTTTGGATCTATTCATCCTTTTACTCTTTGGACTGTGTATGAGAATTCTAAAGTCTGTAGGACAACTACAAAAAAAGGCCTTAGTGCCATCAAGGATTGCCTCTGCAAAAAATAGGCTAAATGTAGATGAGGTCGTCCAAAAGGAAGCACACATGTGAAGGTGAAAAGGATCAACTCTAGCATGGTAGGGTCGATGAATAAAGAACAATAATAGTGTCTCCAAAGGATTCTCATCTATGGTATGAAGCTTTTTTGTATGGGCCGAGAACTTGGGTGTGGACTCAAAGAGACTTACTTGGAAACTCGTTACTACAGAAGAACTCTATTTTTGTAATGTTACATCTTATATAAACTTTATTGACTATCAAAACTATTACGCTTTTTTATATTCTTATAATTTTCTAGTATATTTTTGTAGTTTTACAACATAATGATTTTATTAGTTTTAATATAAAAGCATAATTCACCAAGAAATTTTTTATTGTTATGTACACTAAGTGACTATCTCCAATAATTTCATTGGTTTTGTATGGTAGTGAAAATTGCAATTAAAAATACCATTCACATTAAAATATCTTTGAATCACCAAATTATTTATTACATTTATTTGAATACAACAGAAAATCGCCAACTCTAATACATTTCTATAGAACATGTAAAAAATGATTCACCAACAATTTTGCACTAATTTTGGTCAATTACAAATTATTCGCCAACAATAATAATTTAATGTTTACATGGAAAAAAAATAAAATTCCTATATAATTACATTTGATTATGAGTACCGAACAATTTGCCAGTATTTTTCTACTATTCTTGAGGGGGGGGTTCTTAAAGTTATTGCTGCCCATGGAGGAGTTTAAAAAACATGAGAAGCTTATGGAAACACATAGGGAATAATTATGTTATGCGAAAACATCATGCATTTTCTACACCCCAAGTATTCATGGTGCCTACACAAAAAAAAAAAGTCTATTTATGCGCGAACGTGCAGGGAATCATTAAAGTCATTGGCGGTTGCTAGAAAAAAATGTTGTGTATTTTCACACCCATGCGATTTAAGTGCTGATCATCTTCTGTAGGATTAATGGCTCAGATTTCATTGCACTTGCATGATTAAATTTAAAAAGTACAAAATGTTAAGTGCATAGGTGCTTGATGGAAAATGTTGTGTTTTTCGTATTGTGGGCCCCAGTTACTTTGTTTTCAAAGGATATAAGCACTGATCATCTCTTCCAAGATCAATGGTTCAAATTTCATCTCGCTTGCACAATTAAATTTAAGATGTGTGAAACAATAAGCATGTAGGTGCGCGATCGAAAACATTGTGTATTTTCATTCTCAAGTAACATTTAGCTATCTCTCTGATGCGAGAATGTTGTGTATTTTTGCACCTACAGGATTTTTTACTAGTGAATGAGACACAACCTGAGGACATAAAATTTAATGTTGAACTACATTTTTTGGCTTCTACATGTGATGCAAACACTTTTCCTTCCTTTTTTGCCACTTGCAGAGGGTATGGGCTTGATTTTCTTGACTATAGAGGCATTTATTGGCCCATTTTTGTCATTTCATGATCAAATGGACACACAAAATCAGATTTTATCTAGTATTTCTTAACTTGTTGTTTTGTAACCTAACTCTAGTGTGGTTGGAGTTTAAACTTCACTACTATAATCTGAGTTATGCTTGATCTCTATAAAGGCAATATTTTGTATAAATTTTCTAGGCTCTCTTATGGTTTCTCTTGGAGTGGCTATGCTCTACAACTATAATTTCCCTTTTGCCTTGTACATTAATAAAAATCAATGTTCTACATGTTCTTTCCATCTAACTATCTTGTGTAGATTTATTGCCTAGTGTTGAGTGTTTCCTTTTTTTATTTCTTACTTTGTGTGTTGTGTCAAATGTGTTGATGGATGTTGCACTGTGAAAATTATTTCCCTGGCATCATCTCTTTAGTTCCCACCCATATATGAGTCCTAGGATGGTAAAAGAGAATTGAGATCTATGTATTTGGGTGCTTTATTGGTGTTATGTCCAGTTATAGGCAGAGAGATCCATGTTTCAATATAGTGCATCACCCCTTTTCCCTTCCATGCATTATCCCTCCTCCTTTTCCCTCAAAGTTAGTAGTTTTAGGTCTACCCTAATTGGAAGGAAGATGAATTTCTTTGAGGATTTAGCCTCACATGTGCAAGTCCCACACTTGGGAGCATGTCTCAATTTTTACAAGGTTTCTAGGGGGTCATACCCTAAGCACAGGTGTAAACTTTTGTGACCGCAAGTACTCAGTAACTCAAAGTTGTATGAAGCCTCTATGTGATCTTCTTAGTTGTCCAAACTAAAAAATTGTGACAATATGCGTGGAGGGTTTGGGAATATATGGAAAGTTGGTGGTATTGGATGATATCTTGATAATATGTGATCCTTGAGGAAGTTGACAAATTGGATAAAATTGAAGCACTTTAGGAACATGAAAACATCAATATTTACGAGATAGTTGTCAAGATCCTTGAGAAGTACCTAACTTTTGATCGTAAGGATGAAGATGAAATAAATCTTGGTGTAGATATCTAGTAGTTTGACCCTTCTACAAGTTTCAAGTTCGATGGAGGGCATTAGAGAAGTTAGTCCGTAACATATACTTATCCAACTAGAAACTCCTCTTGGATATGCTAAAACCTTTTCTTTTAATTACTAGATCTTTGTGAATGTGTAGCCATATTGTACCATATTGTCTTCCTAGATTTTTAAAGAAGATATTGACTTAGACTACATGAGATATAGTGTATATAGGCATTTAAATTCAGATACTGATATTCCTCCATTTGATTTATAATTTTTTCATAGAGAAATTTAGGGTACCAAACATTACTATTAAAAAAATTAAAAAGAAGACATCATCTCTTGTTAACATAAAGTTCAATTCACATGTAATAGTAAAAAAAACTGAACTTAATATCAATTTTCTTTTCCCTTAATAATGATTTGCACCAGTAACTGTACCTCTAGTTCCAATATCATAAATAAGAGAATCTACCTGGCCCACAGAGTGCAGAGCCTCACCAAATCTCAAGTCTAGTTGTCTCATAGTGAATTTACAATTCCGCTTTCAAGACTATCAAGGAAAAGCGTAAAAGAGTGAAAAAAGCATAGAAGGATGACTAAGGTAAGGACATTAACATAGACTAGTCTCTCAAGTAAGGGCATATATTTTGTAGGGTTTGGACTTAATTGCTATGGAACAACTGATGAATCAATGACTTCAAAGAAGAGTGAAGACCATATGTGAACTAAATGACCTCACAAGGATTAGATAAATAATATTTACACAATGACTCAAGTACGTTAGAGATATGGATCCCCTGTAAGATGTGAGACTTGTCACTATAAGCTCTTACCATTTGCAAGCCTTAGGTGACTCCCCCTATGATAAGGTGAAACCTCCATGTAAATAGGATCCACTAGCTTCCTGCAACTATCGATTATTCACATTGAAGATATTATGTGCAATAAGGCTGTGAACTCAAGCCACCAAAAAGAAAAAATGAGTCTTTGGAGACCCAAGCCTTGCCATCTCAAAATTGAATTCAAATCATAACGTAAAACCATGTCCAAGGTAACACCAACCTAAGATTCACCATGCTAGTTGTAAATGTGGAAGAAGTGCAAACTACTGCCATACTATTCATCTTTCACGTAATTGAAAGATAGAAGAATTGAAACCGCATTTTCCATTTCTCTATAGCATCCACAAAATGACATGCTATAGTAGGAGAAGTTTTTAATGGCAGTGGCCAAGCTCCCTACAAAATGCACCAAGCACAAAAAAAATGTCAAACTTTTTTTTTTCCAGATTCACGAAAACACAATGATTTTTTTTCAATTTTTTTGTTGTCTTCGACCACAAAATATGTAGATCATAAAGAACAGATGGTGAAAATCTTGCGAAAAACTGTGTTTTGCTTATTTTAAAAAATTTGGTCAATAATGCATTTTGTAGGGAGTTTAGCCACATCCTTTTTTTAATTGCCATACTCTTGCTCTAATTTGATTGGAAAATTAGGTTTCATTATTTTTGCATTTAATACAAAGATGGTGTAATGATTTTTTAGGAATCGACTAATTTACTAACTCAATTATTGGTTTTACTAATAGTGATGGACTGATTTAGTAGTACAAGTTTATTTTGAAAATGACTTGACTGCCTGAGGTCTGAGACAACTTTATTGATAGATCTGTATACTAACATTTTCTAATGACTTGACTGCCTTAGACAACTTTATTGATAGATCTGTACACCAGCTTTTTCTAATGACTAGACTGCCTCGGCCAACTTTATTGATAGATCTGTACACCAGCTTTTTCTAATGACTAGACTGCCTCAGCCAACTTTATTGATAGATCCAACTTTTTCTAATGACTTGACTGCCTCAGCCAACTTTATTGATAGATCCAACTTTTTCTAATGCTAGACAAAAATATCAAACTTCCACCTAAATAAACTTATTATGAAAACTTGTACAATAAAAGAACTTTGTACCTATGATTAGGGGTCCACCAAAATGTACGATCCCATAATATATTTTATGAATGTATAAAATATACTATAGAACCGTATATTCTGGAGACCCCATTCTGAATTTGTCACTATAGGAGAAAACATGACCACACTCTTCTTCCGGACGTGCATGAGAGAACAGTCTGTGAATCTACGGCAAGGCACTGTTTCTGATTTCGACATTACCGGTTATCCTTTATGTTTCCGTTCAAAGCCTATCTCGCATCTCATTCTATTGATTCTCAACCATACAAAAAAAGGGATGTTAATTGATCATGTTTGCTTATCGTTTTAGAACATTGATTTCTGTTTTTGTTAATTTTCGAAGGCAATAACATTGCTTATTATGTTAGAACATTGATTTCTCTCTATTGGGCCTTGGCATTTTGGTCGATTCACTCATTCAACAGCAGAGAAAATGTCTGGAGAGGCCCATTTGTACGCAGTGGTCGTTCCATTTCCTGCACAGGGCCATGTCAATCCTCTCATGAATTTTGCGGAGTTGTTGGCCATGCGGGGATTCTTCATAACCTTTGTCACCACCGAATGGATCGAACAACGCCTTCTGAACGCAGATTCCAAGGATGCAGCGGCATGTGACCGTGAGATTCAAGAAAGGGGCCTCAAATTTGGGACTGCAAATGCCATTTCTCAGACCAACGCTCACATTCTGCTTTCTCAAGGCCATATTCCAGTTACAAGTATTTTATCACCAACGTCTAGATTTTTCCTCCTTTCTATATGCATATTTCAGTTAAGTTGACTGATATCTTTTACTCAGAGGACGATCTGAAATCCAAAGACAAGCTGATTACATCTCTTCCTGGGAAGATTCCTCGTATCCGGCCAACTGATATCGTCTCATTCTACCGCGAGAAACATGTCTCTGAAACCAGTTACAGTGTCTTTCTCTACGAAGCTCGCATCCAAAACATAGCAGACTACCTGGTGGTCAACACCTTCGAGGAGTTGGAAGGAGGCAAAGAAGCACAAATGGGTCTCAGTATTAATGGATGCCCTGCTCTGGCAGTAGGACCAGTTTCTCTTCCCAGTTTCTTACAAGGGAAGAATGCCATGTTCAGTATGTGGGAAGAGGATGAAACTTGCCTCCAATGGCTAGATTCCAAACCAAAGCAATCTGTGTTATATGTTTCCTTTGGTAGCACTGCTGTAAAATCTGAAAGGCAATTGCATGAACTGGCTCTTGGACTAGAGGCTTGTGGGTACCCGTTCTTGTGGTATCTTTTGAAGATCCGATAAAGTTTGGCAGCTTTTGAAGATTAGTAATAACCTATTATCTGAACTTTTTTTTAATTAGTCTTTTTTTTTTCTTAAACGATAAATAAATAATTATTTAAATTTTTTATCGAAGTAAAAGATAGTTTAATTGTGTAAACATTGAGTTAGTATGGTTGATTCTTTTTTAAATTAAAAATAACTATATTAGGTGTAATGTCTATTTGTAATAATTTCTATTATTTTTTAATGTTTTCAGTATCATATATTCTTAAGCATATATTATTATTTCTATGTATAATAAGGTTAAACTTTCATGGCATGCTTAACATTAGTTATAGGTGCTACTTTCTATGTAGTTATATCTATAAATAGAACATAGAACTCAAGTATTGAAAGGTTCAAGGAGGTAGCAAATAAATAGAGCATAGTACTAATTTCTATGTTCAAAGATTAGGTAAATTTTGTTAGTTTCTGGAAATCAGGTTCATAGGAATGTAATATCATTTTATGTGAATTATTTGTTTTCTTATTTGTCATCTAGTCTAAACAATAGATATTTCTTTGAATTATTTGTCAAAATAAATAAGAGACATATAACATTCATTACTTATTATGTGTTTAACAATTGAAATTGTATTATCCCAACAAGTGATTTGAGATGGCTCCCGCTCGACCTGTTCCCGCTCCCGCTACTCGATCTGTTCCCACTCCTCCTGCTCCCGTTTGAATGGATCCTGCTCTTTCGGCACCTGGTGGAGCTTTTAATGGATTGGATGCTTGTTTCCCCAAAGCGGCGGTTGGTTCTGCTCTCACTAAGTCTTCTTCCCTTAGTGCGGCTTCTCTATCATCCCTTGTTTCTCACTCGGCGCTAAATTACCCTATTTTTGGGCTCGATTTATCTTAGATGGGTGGGACTCTGAGTGTGGCATCCTCTGATAAGGGGATTTTTGGGTCTGCGATCTCTTATGCAGATGTGGCTACTTTTGAAGCGGGTATTAATGGAGCTTCCTCTGCTGGGCGAGGGGGCTTGCGGTTAATTCCTCCTGCGAAGCCTGTCTCTGTAAGTGATCCCATTGTGGTTAATCTAGAACCTGATATAGTTGATGAGATCTTTAAAACTACTAAGGATTTCTCCTCTAATGCTGCAATCTTTAGATTTAGGGGTTTTTGGCCTTCTCTTTTAGACTTACATAATTGGATTTCCAAACATTGGGAACCTTTTTTAACTGATACTATTTAGGTATACCCTATGGCAAAGGGATTTTTCATTGCAAAGTTTTGAAATCTTGAAGATAGGAAAACTATTTTGTGTGATTTTTGTTTCTCTTGGGAGGAGCATTTCCCCCTGATGGCCAAACCTTGGCATTAGGGGTTTGATCCTTTTTTTGAGTCCTTTAATAAAATACCCTTATGGGTGAGACTGTCGAATCTTCCCCTTCATCTTTGGCTGGATCCTATCTTAGAATTTGTGGGGGAGGCTATTGGGGATTTCCCGGTGGTTGATTTGGCCTTTTTTTATGTTTGTCATCCGACATATGCTCATATTCTTGTGGAGGTTGATGTTTCTAAGGGTCTTCCTGAGAAGATTACCATGGGTTCTTCTTTGGGATCTTGGATCCAGAATCTAGATTATGAGGGTATTCCGTTCAAATGTAAGAAATGCCACAAGACTAGCCATCTTGCTGCGGGGTGCTTATCTAATAAGGTTAAACCGGAGAAATTCTCTTCTTGGTGGTTTGGGGCTTCTAACCACCATTATACGGTTCATAAAGTTTCTAAAGATGGGGGTTTGGCTGCTTGCCCTCCCCAGGATGATCATGCTATGGCTGGTGCTACTGATGTTGTTTCTGATGCAGCTTTGGTTCAGACTATTGATGATGTCCCTTCAGGTGTTGTTGATGCTATTCTTGACTGGATCATTGATGCTATCTCTGGATTAGTTGTCTTGTCTATTAGTGTTGTGGGTTTTGTTGTCCATGGCTCTTCGGGGGGGATTTGGGGATTGGTGGTGGTGCTTTCCCTATCCCTTCTTTGGATGATGGTGTGGCTTTCTCTATTTCTCAAGTTTTAGTGGTCTCTTCTAGTTTTTCTTTGGATTGGCAGAATTCTACTAAGAAGGTAGGGGATGGATGGACAACAGTTAAAGGAAAGAAATCAAAATCTTCTAAACCTTCTTTTGATATGAATTTACGTTCACTTGTTGAATGCCATCATCTTAGTTCATCATCTTAGTTCATTCAAGATTTACATTTTAGTTCATTCAAGATTTACATTTTAGTTCATCATCTTTTTGTTGAATGCCACAATGTCTTCCATAATTTTCATAGATATCATTTGTGGTCCTCTTCATATTGAGACCACATTGAATTTTAAAGAAATCATCTCATCCTCTAAGGTAGGCCACTTTTCAAGTCTTTTTACCAGTCTTTGAGAAGTAATCTAGATCACCTCATTGACAACCTTGAAGGGCCAATCCATAGCTTTGGTCTCAACCACAACTAGAGCCTCTAATTTTTTGATCTTTCCACAATATTGAATTAAAGAAGAGGTTCCTAGAGGGGGAGGGATATTAATCATGGGACTGGAAGAGGTCCTTGGTTTATTAGGCATAGGAGACTATTTCAAATCCACATTCAAAGAAGGATTAATGAGATGGGGCAAAGAATTTGGGTAGACATGAGGCTTAAATTTTAGTTATAAAGTTTAAGTGTCAAACTCTATTGGAGAAATAACCCATTAGATTTAGATTGAGCCACCATAACTAACTGAGATAAGGATGTGTGAATCCAAATTGTGTGTAAATTTTATTCATAATATTTTGATCAATTCTTGTTATGATTCTAATATCATATACTCCTAATTATATGTTTTATACTCTTGTATAATAAGAATAAACACTTGTGGCATGCTTAACCATACTATTATTTTTTCTAGACGGATTCAACTTTTAAGGAAAAAACTAAAGATCAATCCCTAGTTGTTAGTTGGACCAAATAGTTGCACAATAAAGGAATTTTCTAGTGTTATATTTAAATAACATAAATATAAGATAAGATGTTTAAAATAGAAACTGTCCCCTTTATTGAGAGTTGTCTAGTTGTAGGTTCCTTCCCATCCTCTAATGTGAGGATTCATTAGACATAATAAGTGAACCTCTACTCTAGAGGCAATTAACATGAGAGTTAGGTTATGTTTGGATAACTTTATTTTTATATAAGTTTATCAATTGTTGATTTGTCAAATTTATTTAGAAAGTTGGCTTATACTTTGTGGGTGTTGACGTTGATGAATTCATTTTGGTCAACAAGGAAGAGGTTGAAAATCTAGTGAAGGATCCTACTAAAGATTGTGTAGGAAAGGAGTTACAAAGAAATATTGCAAGGTTCAACGAGGTAGCAACTAAGGAAATTACGCCAAGCGGTAATTCTTTTGAAAATCTCAACACATTGTTGAGGATATGAAAAAGATAGCCAAATCAAAAGGTCAAGGAACTTTCAAAGTCTTCTATTTATCTTGGAAAGTTTATAATTTTTAATTATAATCTTAATTAATTAATATTAAAAGAGTTATGGTTTCTTCACAGTGAAAAATCTAGTATCTTTCAAAGATTAGGTAAAGTTTTATAGCTTTTGGAGATTAGGTTCATAATGTGAATTATTTGTTTTCTTATTTAGCTATCTATACTTTGAACAATAAATATTGGTTTAAAAAATTAATCAAAATAAACATTAGATATATGACATTCAATCCTTAGTAGTGATTTAGTAATTGAAGTTGTATTTAGAGTATAAATAGTTTAATTTTGTAGATGACCACATGTACATGTTCATACAACATGTTTGAATTTCTTTTTAAAAATAAAAATAACTATGCTACTTGAATGTTTATTTGTAATAATTTCTATCTATCATGCTATGATTCTAATATCATGTAGTCTTAAATATATATTTTACATTCTTACGTATTATATGAATAAACACTCATGACTAACCTTAACATTAGTTTTAGGTACTACTTTAACACCTCCAAATCAACATATCTTTTAATGTTGAATCATATTTACTATTTAATTATTGGAGTTAACCCTTTGAGGTGGTATACTATACTATTTTATTTTTTCATATATTAGTCGAGGAATATCATAACAAATTATATTAGGTCTACAATTTGAGCAAATATTTGTTAATACACCATAACTTATAAACCATACAAATGTAAACAAAAATACTAGATCATGTTAAAAATCATAGTTTTATGATAACTTCTACATATGTTGTTTGAATTTTATGATTTTCCTTGAATTTTCGATACAAGACACCAACTTTAGATTTATTTGCATAAATATGTACATTTTTTAAAAAAGAATTTATGTTTGATTCGTTCTTTGTAATTTATTGTTATGTTGGATTTTCTCTTTGCAATTTATTTTTAGCACAAAATAATTTTATTAATTTAGCAGTCAAATTTGGTTAGAATGCACAAATCAAATTCTAGCACAAGTTCAAGAAGTTGGGTCCAAGTTTTGATAAGAATGAGGTGTTTTTCTTGAAAACCAAAGTTTCTCTTAGTTGAAGTAAATATTTTAAACACTTACACATAGAATATTTTTTTAAAAATATAATATGAGATGCTAGATTTTGAATTTAATTTTTTAATATATAATTATTCCATTAAGTAGATTATATAAATTGATTTTGTAAATGATGTAAAAAGAATAAAAAATTAGTTTCATAATGCAGATCTATATGACAAGCATAGCTTAACCTATAGATAAAAGTATTTCTTCTACCTTTTGGAGAAATATTTGTTTCCTTATGAAGTTTGATGAAGATATTTTTGTTTAAAAAATATATATATATTTTTTTTTTATTAAATTTTTGTTGGTCATTACTATCATTTTTTAAGACCCTTCATGTATGGAAAATATTATTCATGCCAAACTAATCCTATCATTTTTTCATTGTGTAAAGAATTGTGTTTGGATTGATGATATATAACTTTAAAAAAAATAAAAATAAAAATAAAAGTGATTTAAAAAATAACGATGTTATATTTTTGCAATCCACTATTGTTTCTAGATTTGATTGTGTGAAAGTATTTTGCATGAATGTTTTATATCACACTCTGTGATACATTATTAAGATGAAATAGTGCACAAGGAGAAGAAAAAATAGTAACTTGCAAACTGAGATAGACTAAAATGAGGGGTTGGAGAGGAGAGGTTGCATGTGAAATCCAAAGTGAGCTCAATGAAAGAGAGAAAGAAAAACAAGTGACAAATAAAGAAAGAGGATAATAAAATAAACCAAAAGATAGCAAAACTAATTCAATCTTAAGTTTTATTTTTTTTTAATAAATTTCCTATCTTTTAAATTTTCTATAAGCTTATTTGATAGTTGTTTCTTTTGTTGCCTTATTTTATTTTTGGCTGAATTTTAGAGGGTGTGATGCATAGGGTATCCTAATCCAAAATCTTTTTTTTTTTATGAAGGCACCTTTATGTCTAGTGTTCTGAGCACGCATCATTGGTATTTTTAGGTTCATATTTCAACGTGAAGTTCTTCTTTCAACCCTGTTTTCAAATTTATGATTATAAGTTAACTTTTTGATTCGTATCTGTACAGTGGGAAAATGGGAAACTGATATAGAAGAGATTTGTCCACCTTTTCCTAACGCACAATCAGAAGGAAGGTGACCCAATAGGCTCAATTAGGACTTAAGTGCTAAGTGAGTGCAATGATCCTTTGTTATAGTGATTAACAATGAAATGGATTTAGGTAAATGATCTAATGATGCAAGATAGATGACTAAATAAGAAAATATAAGCAGTTTTGGAAAAGACATACTAGTGAAAAACAAACAAAAAAGCTATAATGATCTGAAATAGAATCCCAAAAGTTGTATTGACCTAAGATCTGAATCTGAAGCTATTTTGACTGGAATAAAATACCATGGGAATTTTGTTCCTAGGAAAAAGCTTCCTAGGGTGTTCTATTCCTAGGAGTTATGACCAAAAATTTGATAGTCAGTCCTCCTGATCCTAATATTTTAAAAAAGTTTTGAGAGTTGCACCACCTGTATGCGCACACAAAAAAATAGGAAAAGGTTGTGGAAAGGGGTTTGCATTGATCAAACCCCTGCATAGGAATCAACCTTTTAAATAAATTGAAATGACATAAAGGAAAGTAAATCTGAAGGTAAATATTAGATCTACCTATCCAATAACTTCATGAATGGAGATTGAGATCACACATATTCATGAAGATACTTGAATTTTTCTTGAATTGTAGTTGTTGACCTTGGAATGTAGAAAAGGATCAAGTAGATCAATGTAAAGTAGACTAATGTATTTGAATTATTTTATCAATGTAAAGGAGACAAGGAATCACCAAGCCCCTAGAAGTGACTTAGGTCCTCATCAAATCCAAAACTAAGATAAATGAGGAACCACTTGAAAAATGTGTGTGTGTGTGTGTGTGTGTGTGATGTAGGAGAATCTTGGGTCCTCGGCAATCCCGTGTCAGCAAAAAGATGTTTGAAGTTTTCTATGTTGTTCAGTCCCTTCTTTGACCAAGTTGGTTCGGTGTTGCTCACTTTCCTTTGTTCACCGGTGTTGGTTAGTTATCTCTTTGGCGCTCAGTTATCCTTTCTTACCGACTTGTTTATTTTGGATTTCTTTTGAGGTTAACTTGTGCATTTAATTTGGGGTCACAGATTTAATGCTGGTATCCATCATTGGGAAGCATGTAGACCTAGATCTGGTCATTCCTTCTATTGATTATGGATTTGAAGGCTGACTTGATTTGGTAGCCTCTTGTATAAATGTAGTTGTTTGGTTAGAGTTTAGGGATCAGTTTTGATAGAAGATAGAAGATAGAAGATAGAAAATTAGAGATTGTTGGTAGATCCTCGCATGTTGGAGGAATTTTGTACTTGATTATAATAACTGGCCTAAATCAAGAGGGCCTTACAGCCCAGCATGTATGAATCAATTGAAGTAAATATATGAAAGTGATCTAGGTTCTCTCTCTCTCACTTGTTGTTGTTGTTGCTTCCACGTGTTATTTTGCAAGGTGGATCTAGTTAGGGTGTGCCTTTGGCTCCTACCCCATAGAACCTTGTGTTAGGTGATATCAGAGTGAGGTGAGATCTGGATCTAGGTTTGTGAATCTAGATTTGAAGGTTCCTTCTTGTGAAGCCCTAGTTGATTTGTTGTAGGATAATAGATTGCGATTTGACCTGCAATTGCATAGGGTTTTCAAGATGGTTTGTGGGAGGTGAGATGCAGATCCAAGATTGGAAGACATGTTGAGACAACTTTCTACTAGATTAGAAGTTGTTGAAATAGCCCAGAGAAGAGGAAGACATCTTGAAGATGTTAGTGATGATGAAATTGAGGTAGAACAAGGTGATGTAGAACCTACACCTATGATGGATCGGGGCAAGGAAAGATTCTTGAAGGCTTTGACAAGTCTGAAGTCTACACCACATTTTAATCCTCCTGAGTATAGTGGAAAATTAGATTCAGATGAATTGGTGGACTGGATCACTGAGATGGAACAGTATTTTGAATATGAAAATGTACCTGAGGAAAAGAAGGTGAAAATTGCAAGCACAAAGTTGAATAGTCATGCATCTTTGTGGTGGAAACATCTGCAATTGGACAGAAAGAGGAAAGGCAAAGACAAAATCAAGGTATGGAATAAAATGGTGAATAAATTGAAAGGAAAGTTCTTACCTTGTGATTATCAGATTAACCTTGTTAGGTGAATGCAAAGTTTGGGGCAGAAAGATATCTCGATAAAAGAATATACTGAGGAATTCTATAGATTAGATATCAAATCTGGACATGATGAAGATGATGTGAAAAGAATAGCTAGATACCTGAATGGTTTGAGAGTTTCCATCCAAGAAGAAATCAGTTTGGTCAAGTTGGAGAACATTGGAGAGGCTTATCAATTTGCATTGAAGGCTGGGGAGAAATTGAACAAGAGACATGAGCAAAGACAAAGAGGTAGAGGTGGTAGATTCCCAAGGGGAAGAGGTAGATCTTATGGTGAAAGGAAAGACCGAGTGGAAAGGTGAAAGTTCATCTAGAGGTAGAGGTAGTAACTATCGAGGTGGTTATAACAAAGGTGGTTTCCAAGGAACTTGTTACATTTGTGGAGAAGAAGGACATATGTCATTTGAGTGTACACATGCAAGTAAGAAGGTCAGTAATAGTAGAAATTCTTTGGTGCAAGAAGAGTCATTGAATGAACCTGAGAAGGAGAATAACTTGATGGTAAGGAGAGCACTTTGGAGTGACAGTAATAAGGAAGATTTGATAAGAAAAAGTTTTTTCAAGACTAGATGTAGACTTTCTAACAAAGTTTGGAAGGTAATCATTGAAAGTGGTAGCTTGGAGAATCTGGTATTTGAGGAAATGGTCACAAAGTTGTAGTCAAAAAGGTTGGAACATCCGAAGCCCTATCAAATTTCATAGATCAAAGATGAGCATACACTCTTGGTAAGTGAACAATGTTATGTGAATTTGAAAATTGGAAAGTACTATGATAAGGTGTTGTGTGATATCATGCCTATGGATTGTTGTCATATTTTGTTGGGTAGACTTTGACAATATGATAGACATGCTATATATGATGGAAGATTGCATAAATATACTAGTTATTTGGGCTGATGGAAGAAGACAAATCTTGTTACCTTTGATGGAAGAACCTGTTAATAATGCTTGCACATCTGTGAAAGTTTGCTTAGTGGAAGGAAGAAAGTTTGTGAAGGACTTGAAAAAGAATGATGCATATTTTGTTGTAATTCCTAACAAACCAAGTAAGAAAACAGAGGATAGTGTCCCTGAGGAGATTGATAAGTTACTCACCGAGTACAGTGAAATCATTTCTGATAATGCACCTGATGGTTTTCCACCAAAGAGAAGCATTGATCATTGCATGGATCTGATCTCTAGAGCTAGTTTACCGAATAAGGCACCACATCAGTTGACACCTACCGAGAATCAATAATTGAACTGACATATTCAAGAATTGTTGGAGAAAGGTTTGATTAGAGAAAGTTTGAGTCCTTGTCCAGTACCTATTATATTGGCACCTAAGAAGAATAGAGAATGGAAAATGTGTACTGATTCCAAAGAAATCAACAAGATAACAGTGAAATATAGGTTTCCTATACCGAGAATGGATGACATAATGGATAGTTTGACTGGAGCAAAGTATTTTACCAAAATTGATTTGAAAAGTGGGTATCATCAAATTAGAATAAGAGAAGGTGATGAGTGGAAGACTACTTTTAAGATGAAAGAAGATTTTTATGAGTGGTTGGTTATGCCTTTTGGTTTAAGTAATGCACTGAGTACTTTTATGAGGTTGATGAATGAAGTTTTGAAGAAATTCTTGGGTAAGTTTGTGATTGTATATCTTGATGATATTATGACATTTAGTAAGACTAGAGAAGAACATTTGTTTCATGTTAAACAAGTATTGCAGAGGTTGAAAGAAGAAAAGTTTCTTATAAATCTAAAAAAGTGTTCATTCATGAAAGAGGAGATTATGTATTTAGGATTTGTGATTTCAGCTAATGGTTTGAAAATGGATCCTGAAAAGGTTGAAGCTATTTTGAATTGGCCTACACCTGAGAATTTTAGTGAGGTAAGATCATTTCATGGATTGGAAATTTTTTATCAAAATTTCATTAAGAATTTCAGTTCAATATGTAATGCTATGACTGAGACGATGAGAGGAGATAAAAGAGAATTCAAGTGGACACATGGAGCTGATAAAAGTTTTGAGAATCTGAAGCAAAAGGTTGCTGAATTGATTGTTTTGGCATTGCCTAATTTCAATAAGGTATTTCAAGTGGAATGTGATGCAAGTGGAAGTGCAATTGGAGCTATGTTGAGTCAAGAAGGTAAACCTGTTACTTTCTTTAGTGAAAAGTTGAATGATGCAAGAAGAAAATATTCTATGTATGATCAAGAATTCTATGCTATTGTTCAAGAACTGAAGAAATAGAGACATTATTTGATACCAAGTGAATTTGTGTTGTATACCAACCATAAGGCTTTACAATATTTGGGTAGTTAGAATAAGCTAAATCAGAGACATATGAAATGGGTTGAGTATTTGCAAAGTTATACAGCTATGATAAAGTGTAAGAGTGGAGTCACTAACCGAGTTGTTGATGCATTGACTAGAAGGAGATCTTTGATGACCGAGATGAAAATTAAAGTTCTTGGATTTGATGATCTGAGAGATACTTATGAATTTGATCCTGATTTTTCTGATACATGGAGAAAGTGCAGAGCACTGATTCAAGATCAACCAATTACTAAATGGGATGAATATTTTATTCAAGAAGTTATGTTATTTAAAGGTATTCAGTTGTGTATACCAAGAGGAGCAATGATAACCAATTTAATAAAGGAGAAACATAGTAGTGGTTTGGCTGGACATTTTGGTGTTGATAAGACATTGAATTTGCTTAAGGAGAAATACTTTTGGCCACAGTTGTATAAAGATATTGAGAAATTTGTGAAAACTTGTGGAATTTGTCAAGTTGCAAAAGGAGTAAGTTAGAATAATTGATTGTATACACTAATTTTTGTTCTTGAGAAACCTTGGATTGACATCAGTATGAACTTTGTTCTTGGCGTACCGAAGATAGTAAGAGATAATGATTCTATATTTGTTGTTGTGGATAGATTTTCTAAGATGGCACATTTCATACCTTGTAGAAAGACATCAGATGCAGTTCATATAGCATATCTTTTCTTTAAGGAAATTGTCAGATTGCATGGATTACCAAGGAGTATTATCTCTGACCGAGATAGTAAATTTGTTGGATACTTTTAGAAGACCCTTTGGAGAAAGTTTGGCACTGAGTTGAAATATAGTTTGACATTTCACCCAAAGACTGATGGATAGACAAAAGTTGTGAATAGAAGTTTGGGAAATATTTTGATATGTTTAGTAGGAGACACACCAAGTAATTGGGATTCTATGTTGGCACAAGCAGAGTTTGCATACAATAATTCAGTGAAAAGGAGTACTGGAAAAGCACCCTTTGAGATTATGAATGGAATACAATCGAGAGGTATACTTGATTTGAGGGATATTGTTGATGAAAGAAAGAGAAGTGCTGAAGGAGTAAAGTTTTTTGAGTACATGAAGACATTGCATGAAGATGTGAAACATAAGCTAGAAAAGAGCAATCATAAATACAAAGATAGAGCTGATAGATGAAGAAGACATAAGACTTTTTCAATTGGTGATGAAGTAATGGTTCATTTTCAAAGAAAGATTGATTTCCTGTTGGAACATATGGGAAACTAAAAATGAAGAAGTTTGGCCCTTGCAAGATTTTGAGGAAATTTGGCAGTGGAAATGCATATGAGATTGAGTTACCTGATGACATGGATATATCACCTATATTCAACATTGCTGATTTGTATGAGTATCATGAACCTAATGAAGACATGACAGTACCGATGGATTACCCTAAGAAGTAGACCGAAGAAGTCGAGCAGATTTTGGAACAAAAAATTGATAGAAGTACAAGAGGAAAACAATATATGGAATATCTGGTAAAGCGGAAGAATAGACCGATTGAAGACAGTTCATGGATTTCACAATTTGAGTTGGATGCAGCTCAGATCGTACCTACTTCATGATTTGAAGAATCATTTTCAAATAACCCCAGGTGTCTGATGCAGGAGCATCTCGGGTCCTTGGCAACCCTATGTCACCAAAAAGATGTTTAAAGTTTTCTATGTTGTTCGGTTCCTTCTTTGACCGAGTTGCTTTGGGGTTGATCGGTTTCCTTTGTTCACTAGTGTTGGTTAGTTATCTCTCAAGCGCTCGGTTATTTCCCTGGCACTCGGTGATGCTTGTCTGGCTCTCGGTTATCCTTTCTTACCGACAAGTTTATTTTGGATTTCTTTTGAGGCTGACTTGTGCATTTAATTTGGGGTCACAGATATAATGCTAGTATCCATCATTGGGAAGCGTGTGAACCTAGATCTAGTATTTCCT
Organism: Chamaecyparis obtusa; assembly: GCA_027943335.1. Taxonomy (NCBI): domain Eukaryota; kingdom Viridiplantae; phylum Streptophyta; class Pinopsida; order Cupressales; family Cupressaceae; genus Chamaecyparis; species Chamaecyparis obtusa. The sequence goes on along the minus strand of BSBK01007239.1, from coordinate 428,268 downwards.
TCCATTGATTGTGGATCTGAAGATCGACTTGATTCGATAGCCTCTTGTATAAATGTAGTTGTTTGGTTAGAGTTTAGGGATCATTTTTTATAGAAGATAGAAGATAGAAAATTAAAGATTGTTGGCAGATCCTCGCATGTTGGAGGACTTTTGTACTTGATTGTAATATCTGGCCTAAACTGGGAGGGCCTTACAACCAGCATGTATGAATCAATTGAAGTAAATATATGAAAGTGATCTGCATTCTCTCTCTCACTTGTTGTTGTTGTTGCTTCCGCGTGTTATTTTACAAGGTGGATCTTGTTAGGGTGTTGCTTTGGCCTCTGCCCCATAGACCCTTGCATTAGTGTGTGTGTGTGTGTGTGTGTGTGTGTGTGTGTGTGTGTGTGTGTGTGAGAGAGAGAGAGAGAGAGAGAGAGAGAGAGAGAGAGAGAGAGAGAGAGAGAGAGAGAGAGAGAGAGAGCTAGCCTAGTAAGGTATTTCCTTACTATGGATCATGCAAAGGGAAAATGCTTCTTCAAAAGATGGAAATGATAGTATAGCAAGCTAAGATGGAATTCAACCCTTCAAAAGGGATCAATCCTTAAGGAAATCTTGTCTCCATTAAGGGATGCATAAAAGAGGTCAGTCTAAGTACCAATTGAAAGAAGGAAGGATCAGTCTTAGGATCCACTAAATAATGCATAGAGCATGATAATGTAAAGATCAACATAATGAAAGCTATGCCCCTTTATCCATATACATAAGAGATTGCATTATGTGTGTGTTTATGTGTGAAATATGAAATAAGGAGCAGGGTTTATTCCCCACATTAAAGTGATTACAAACTCCAAAATAAGAGCAATAGCTAAATACAAAATATATATGCACCAACAAGAGATGTTTCTACTCTAAGATACCCCAAGAAAGTTCAAACCGAGGGAAATGAATACATGAAGAAAGAGAACAAAAAAATGATCTACTAACTTTGTGGTCGGTATGATCATATGATAACTCATGTATATCATAATTATATCAAAATGAGTTGTTATATTCCCGAAAGGTAGTAGAACTACAAGCACAATGGAAGAAGGTCACATAAGAGATACACATACGAGTCTTTTTGGGTTGACATTAAAGAAACAAAAAATAATGGAAGCTATCATTTTGTGTCATCCCCACCACCAAGCCTGAGGCTTGGATTTTCCTTGAGCATCCGACCCAAATGCTTTGAGTATTCAAATAAGTATGAGATTTGTTTTCCAACAAACATACAAAAAATCACATTTTTCCTGATTTCTCCCTGTCAGGTTTGCACATGGTTCAAAAATGATAAAATCAAATGATATGATGTTCTAGATATCTTTATTAGCTATTTAACCATATAATTCATTTTGAATTCTGGTTATGTTAAGCTTTTCATCTCTAATTTCTTTTGTAAGTATGTCTGATATTTGTCAAAAACCAACGTGTATTATTTTGGGCATATATTTTGGCATGTTGTCAAATTTTGAAACAAGTTACCTTTTTAGAAACTAGACTCCATTCTACACACATTTAAGAAAGAAAGTTTTGATTTTTGATTAATTTTCAATGATTTCTAGGGGGAGCACACACAAATTTCACATTTTCAGGATGTGTGCACTTTAGAAATTCATAAAAGATCACACATTCATCAAAAAATAAGCAAAAAAATTTAGGATAAACTACGTGGTGTTAGTTGACTTCTTAGCAGAGCAATTAATTTTTTTTAGAAAAAGGTTAACATTTTAGGGGGAGCACACTAGACACTATCTTATATTTTTTCACCAAAAACATGACCTCATTTTGTGCTCTTCCTTTTGAGGGCCTTAACCACCATTTTCAAAATAAATTAGTAGTTTAGAAACTAGATTCAAAGTACTACAACTCTTGTTCTTGTCGTATCTTGAAAATTTGAGTCTAACTATCTTCAATTTATCGTTGAAGTTTGGAGTTTGTTGATTTCAAAAAAAAAGTGGCATCTTATACCCCCTTTTCGATCCCTCATTTGTGTGCTCTTACCAAATGTTTGAGTTCCTTCGACATTCGTAATAACATAATATTTAACAAATCCATAAGGGGGGAAGAAGATAAAGACTTAACATAGATATCAATTATAACGTTTTAAGAAAATTAAGCCAAGTCCAAGGAACAAGTTTTAAGGGAGCCACTATTTTACTCTTTTTTTGAGGTTTCAAGACACATTGGCTTGCTACTTAATAACAAGATTTGTACTACATAAATAAAGGTTTTTTTAAGCTTCATCACTATTGGAGTTCTGAATATTTTTACAATTTATGATTGTAGTCCATAGTTCATCAATTTAAAAAGTGGAAGCCTCCACAAGTTGAGCATAAGGTTCATTGTAATGTGAGACCAAAGAATGATCCCTAATATTATAATCAGTGAATTAATATTAAAAGCTAGAGTTTGACAAATTGAGATAAAGGAGATATTGGGAATGGTGCAAATAACCAATTTGAATATTCACAATGTCTTTTAAATCTTTAGAGAGGCCAACCTCAGCACAAACATAATTTTGGTAATGAAGCTCTAGAAAATTCCGCTTACATTTAACACAAGTAACCTTACCTTTCAAGCTAATAATTATGGTTAAGAAATTTTAGCAAGGAAAAAGACAACCATGGGAATTCTATTGTTTTGAAGGATCACATGAAGAGTCTATTTATCATATATTGGAAAGTCTCAAGTACAACTTTGAAAAACCAAAGCAGATGCACACACATAACAAAGGCCATGCTTAAGGATGACTTTTGCATCTAGGATCAAAAATATTAAAAAGAACAGAATTGTAGGGAAATTTTAGACAACATCAAGATAAACCCATGTGGGACCCAACTTTTGTTGACCCACTCAACATATTTTTGAGAAGAGTTCTCACAAAAAAACAACATATTTAAATAAAAATTTCAAACTATCTATAGGCCCTATCAAATTCTTAGATGAATGCCACTACATCCTAAGGAGACTTAAAACTCAAGTCTCATAAAACATCTTAAATAAGCCATATTAAATTCTTAGATGAATGCCACCGTATCTTAAGGAGACTTAGAACTCAAGTCTCATAAACATCTTAAATATGCTCTATTAATTTCTCGAATGAATGACACCACATCTTAAGGAGACCTAGACACATCTCATAAAACATCTTTAATAGGTCCTATCAAACTCTCAATAAATGACACCACATTCCAAAAAGACTTAAAACTTATGTCTCATAAAACATTTTGTAATTTTTACAAATTTATAACTGCTTATTCTAAATAGCCATCATAAACCACAAAACCATCAACACTAACAAATAATTGATAAAATTTGAAAAAAAAAATAAAAAAATTGAAAACAAAAATCAGAGCAAATCTTGCAAAATAATAGTTTACTTACAAGAGAACACAATATTGCATAAACACAATAACATGTAAAGACAAAACTCCTTTAAAAAGACATAATTTTATAGGATATCAAAACATAGAAAATAAAATAAAATCTTCTCATACTACGTGTTAATCTAAATCTTTATCAAAAAAAAAAAAGATAAACAATGGCATACAAAGTGATTCGTCGGTCATTGCAGATGAAATCTTGGCGTTTATTGCAGATCTTATCTTGTGGATGTGCCCTTCCAAGATTTCAATGATGTTCAATTTAAACAATTAGTTTTAAAGACGTATTGGTCGTTGTGCACAGAATGATTGATAAATCTCTGTAACACTTCAACGTAGAAATTCATAAATACATTTTACTATAATGTACACCCACGTTACAGCCACATTTTATCATTTTCCATGAGCTCCAATATTAAAACAAAACAAAATTCATACAACTGGATTCAGAAATGTTATAAATGCCATGTGCTAATTATGCTCCGCTGTTTAAATTACTCGTTTTCTGTATTCTTGTCAAGCTTTTGTTTGCCCTAATTCTATGAAGTAAGCTTTGACACGAAGGCGAGGCAGTTATTTTAACTAATTCCAGCTTGAGCCAAATTAATATCGAGTCTCAATCTTTTTTATTAAATAATAGAAGGATTAGACCAAATTTCAAACGAATAAACTCAATCCCAATTCTAATAAATTGTTATGCACAAGTACTGGAAAATTTAAAAACAAACAAAATTACAAAGTTTTATTTAAAACATGTTCAATGGTGGCTAGAGGAGAGAGAGTTCCAAACAAATGTCATTCAACATTAAAACTGACAATTTTTATTTTTCCCAACATGTTTCTCAGTGTCGGCTTTCTGTAAGTGTGATAAATTCCTGGGCTCACAAAAAGTTTCACAAGGAAACCCGATGTTTACCACGTCGGGATATTTGATAAAATAAAATACTATATCAAAATTGACATGTCACTCATAAGGAAAGAATGAGAGAGGGAGAGATAGAAAGATGAAGATAGAGATAGTAAAATATGTAGGGAGAGGGGTAAACATAGAAAGAGATGTAGGGATATACAGAGGGAGACATAGAGAGGAAGAGATAAAAAGATAAGTAGAATTAGTAAGGATGAGAGGGGCAGATGGAAAAAGGGACAAATACTTAGTTGACTTTCCATATCTCTTTGACCTACCCATTGCACACTAAGGTGCAATTGCTAATTATTAAATATTGTGAAAGGTCTCCTTCAACCTTAGTTTTGCAGCGATATCCTTAATTAATCTAGGCTGTCAATCAATTTCTCTCTTTCTTCAACTTTTTATCATCTCAATAATATGGATCCTAGTGTGTCATTCCACTATCAGTACAAAACAAAATTCAAACAAATAAATTTAGAAATAGAAGATATCATGTACTAAATCAGATAAATATCATGTACTAATTAATATAGACTGTAAAAATCTAATTTCTTATTAAGATCTAATTTTATAAGCAAAATATTATACTGATGGGTACAAGGTACTCTGGATCTTGTTTCTAGAGTCTCCCAGAAACTTACTAAACAAAGAAAAAAGTTTTATAGTGAGTCTCAACCATACAAGAAAGATCCTAGATGATCACGTTTGCCTATTCTGTTATTCTGTTAGGACAATGATTTCTGTTTTTGTTAATTTTCGAAAACAATAACATTGCTTATCTGTTAGAACATTGATTTCTATATATTGGGCTTTAGCATTTGCGTTGATTCACTCCTTCAACAGCAGAGAAAAAGAGGGTGATCTCAAAATGCCCGGAGAAATAAGAGAGACCCATTTACAAGCAGTAGTGGTGCCATTTGCTGCACAGGGCCACGTCAATCCTCTAATGAATTTCGCGGAGATGCTGGCCATGCGGGGATTCTTCATAACTTTTGTCACCACCGAATGGATAGTCTAGCTAAATTTCGCTTCCACAGATAAATCTCGCTTTCTCTCTCTTCCAGACGGCTTACCGCCTGATCATGGCCGAACTTCTAAGCTCGGTGAACATTTTCTTGCACTGCAATGTTTGGGCCCTGCTTTGGAAAGTCTGTTAACTGCAGCAGATACTTCTGTTCCACCAATCACTTGTATATGTTTAGTTTGGTAGCATTGTTGTAAAATCTGAAAGGCAACTGCATGAACTGGCTCTTGGACTGGAGGCTTGTGGGTACTTAGATCTGACATAGCTGAAGGCAAGTCCCTAGAATTGCCAGAGGGCTTTGGAGAGCGACTCAAAGATCGAGCCCTGGTTGTTAGTTGGACCAAATTACAGTTGCAAGTAAGAAATTTCTTAGTGCTATTTAATAGAGTAAAGATTATTTATGAATAATTCCTAAAGAACTCTCTGATTGCAGGTCCTTTCACACCCTTGAGTGGGAGGATTCCTTACACATAATGGGTGGAAGTCTACTTTAGAGGCAATCAGTATAGGAGTTCCTATGATTGGATGGCCTTATTTTTCTGATCAGCTCATTAATTGTCGATTTGTCAAAGATGTTTGGAAAGTTGGTTTAGATTTTGAAGGCGTTGATTCTGATGAATCTAAATCGGTGACCAAGGAAGAGTTTAAAAATGTAGTGAAGGATCTGATGGAAGGTTGCGTAGGGAGGAAGCTGCGAAGCAATATTTCAAGGTTCAAGGAGGCAGCAACTAGGGCAGTGATGTCAGGGGGTTCCTCTTTTGAAAATCTCAACACATTTGTTGAGGATATGCAAGAGATAGCTAAATCAAAAGTCTAAGGGGGCTTTCAAAAGTGTAAGGAGATTTCACTGTCTGTTATTTATTTTGTCAAGTTTATAATTTTTAATTATAGTCTCAAATAAATTTATGTGAAAACAGATATTATTTATCTACCATGTAAACTCTGCTATGTTTTGAAGATCAGATAAAAGCTTGGCATGTTTTTAAGATTAAGTTTATAGGATTGAAATAACATTACACGTGAATTATTTTCTTTTTTATAAGTCCTTTTCTCTTGAACAATAAATATTTATTTAATTTTTTTATCAAAATAAATATGTATTTAGAGTAAAAGATAGTTGAATTGTATACACATTGTGTTCTGCGCTCTGACTATATTAGAATGTTTCTTCTTGATGAATTGTATACACGCTGTGAATTAGTATGTTTGTTTCTTTTTAAAATTTAAAATTAAATATATTAGGTGTAATGTTTATTTGGAATAATTTTTTATTTTTTCATTTTATTTAATGTTTTTAATATCATATGTTCTCAAGCATATATTATTATACCTATGTATACTAAGAATAAACTCTTATGCTGACATGCTTAACATTAGTTGTAAGGTACTACTTTCTATATAGTTATACATATAAGCAAAGCATAGAACTCAATTATTGCAAGGTTCAAGGTGAGAAAAACTAAATAAAGCATAGTACTACTATTCATGTTTTGACTATAGGTTATGGGGAAAGAGGTGTATGATATAGGGTTGAGCACATAGGTTTTAGGGTGCAAGAATGATGTCACATGTTTGAGGATGAATAGGGTTGAGGTATTTTTTTATACATATCAATGCCAATTTTGCACTGATTAAACCAAATATGCATGCAATTTAGAAAATATTGTAAACCTCCAATTTCAATTTGCATTTCTCATTGAAATCAATGGAAGAAAATTCTATAACTTGGCAAAAAAGGAAATGCCAATATTGATTTCAAACTTCCATGGAAGGAATGCTCAAATAAGCTCAATACATTGTACTTTCTGCAATTTCACATAAAGCACAAGAAGGCATCGATAAAGAAGAAGGGATGAATATTTTTTTTTCTCTTACCAATTGAGACAAGTCATCTGCCATGACCTTGTAAAATGAAACTCTATTATAACTCAAAGCCAAATATGAATGAATACACAAACATTTTTGGGTGGAGTCTTCACTTGCCATTGCTAATACTTAGATTTCAAATTTTGCAACCTATACACTCACGTGTTTATTAGTGGGTGTCAAAAAATACTGACTAATTAGAATAGGAGAGAATGAGTTGTGAATCTTAAGAATTAAATTAAACATGGAGGAAACATGGATACAAGCAATTATAAAAGAGGTAAATAAGGACAATAATTTTACAAAAGATGTTCTTAACCCTTCATCAATTCTCCAGATAGTAAGATAATGAGTCCATCATGGAATAAATTCAACCATGAAAAGGATATGACTTATATATATGTATTTTTGTTGTAAATTTTATGCTTATTATTTGAATATGGCACATGCCATATTGCTTGATGTGCCCAAGCCTATATGGTGAATGGTATAAAAGCCACATGCTTTATATGGTGGAGCATAAAAGTATTTAGCATCTTTCTAGTTCCCCATCTTGGTGTACATGCCAATTATATATTTAAATTTTAATAATATTGTAGTTTTCTTTCCTAAATTTGATTTTAAGAATATGCCCAATGCTTAAAAGCTAATCCAACCTTAAGTGGTGTGAGTTCAAAACTTAGTGAGAAATCATCAAATAAGGTGCATGAGAATGTTACCACTACTACATAAGTACATCTAGTATCATAGGAAGAAGTATGAAAACCTTAAAATGTACAATTAACAATATTATTATCTTTGTATAGTAGGAAAGAGGTTTCCCTCTATCTAATTAAAGAATATGTGTTAGCAATATATTCAAAATACATCTATATAAATATATTTTTAGAAATTAATAAAATCACAATAGAGAAAGAAAACCAAGAAAAAATGATAGTAAATATGTACTTGTGCAATTTGATATTTTCTATTGCACTTTGAAATATTCTCATCCATCACAATTTTTCCAAGTAGTCACATAGAAAAATATGTCTTCCATATGCACATGAATTCCATACAAAAATTTCTTCATGGGGTATGGCATATATAGTCATAGAAGAAAAATTATAGATGAAGAAACAATAGAAGTGGTCATATTAAAGGGTGAGAAAGTTGCATATTTTAAAATTCAACCATATCTTTTGGAGTATATACCTGAAAATATAAAGATCTTATATTTTAATGAGTAATTTTCTCCGTAAATTAGCCTTTATCCCAACTAAGGTGACATATTAATGTCTAGAATGAAGATCCCAAGAAGAGAAATTAGGAGGCCATTTTGGTTCAAATATTTCTATAAAAATTAGTATACAACCCTTAAATCTAGGGTTATCATTTTGCTTCTCCTTTATCCCTATATTTTCATGCTTTTCAGATTCCTTACTATAAGATGATGACCCAAAATGGTTGTAATGACCTAAATAAGAGGATTGAAGATGTAGGCTACCATCATAGATCACCCTCAAGTGATTAAGCTTCCTTCATGAGACTTGGATGTGTTAGAACTACTTGGCATAAAATAAATGAGAGAGGGGGAGTGAATCAGTTGTTTCAAAACTCTAATAACTTCAAAAACCATGAAACCTAAAAACCCTTATTTCTAGCCTTAATTAATTAAACTTGCATGCATAAATTAGAAACACAACCACAATACATAACACAAATGTTTTTAGTATGGAAACCCTAAAAGGAGAAAAACTATAGTGGGACTGGAACCCGTGATAAGAAAATACCTTTTCAAAAGTATAACTTATTACAAATAGGAATGTACATGCATTCAACCACACTACCTAGAGCTCACTACTCAAATACAAACAACTACAATCTAAAGGAAGGCTCACTTCCTTACAAGACCACTACAATGATTAATCAGACTATAATCTAGATTTTGTGAACTATATAATGGCATCTACATAATACCTAGGTTAGTTCCAATGAAGCACAATTGGATCTATATTCAAATCACCTTTTCCACCTTCTAATAAGAGATTCAACCCTCAAAATAACTTCACACTTGTTATCTAAGAAATCACACGCATTTGCAACAATAAATCTTGTCATAAAATTATATATAAATCATCAACCTTGAAAACTAACCAAGGTTGTAAAAAAAATTCATATCATAAATACATGTGCCAAAAATTATAATTTAAATTCATTTTTGACTTCCAAATTATAGAAAGTACTCTTATTAACAATCTCAAGAAAGTAGCACTACCACAAATCACATCTTGAACATTTGCAAAATGATTTACTGATCCAGTCAACCGAGAACATAAGAAAACCACCGACTGAAAAAATCCTCCATTATTGATCACCACAATCAATGTGGATCATGAATTCATCAAGCACATGAACTGAGAAAATCTATGGGCATCATCATAAACACACAAATATGTCAAGCCACCCAAAGCTTTGAATTCGTCAGCATCTCACACACTGAACCTCAAGAACACTATCAACATCGATTGATACACCTAAAAAATGCCTTGTAGATCTCTAGACCACAAACCTTTTGAATTGAGGACACATCAAAAATGTCCCAAACATATCCCCAGATGCATATAAAAAAAATATCAGCCTAGGAGTGCACACCGAACCAATTTCAGTTACACTGGCAACACTGAGAGACAATGTAAGGAGCATTCACAATACCTAACCTTATAATATATCCAACTCATCATGTACACCTATTTAACTTGACATACATTAAATACAGACTAACTACAACATCACCTAACATTCACAACCACTTATCTTCAATGACTAAATCTCACTAAACCTCTAAGCATATTGCACTATTGATGAAACTGATATTTTAACATCAATGACAACACATCCAACTTTCCAATAGTACATTAATTTTAAGGGTTTTTTTATTTCAATCTTTGGAAAAGTTAATTTGTTAAAGTTTTGTTTAAACCCTTATACAGGTCCTTCTTTTTGCAACATAATTGGTCTATTTCTTTTAACCCTAGTTTGGGTCAAAGGCTTGTAATAAGATTTGTTTAGGGTCTATCTTTTATGTGATCTAGGATTTTTTCTTTGTAACTTGTATTTGAGTTCTCTTTATCCCATTTATTATCTTGATCATGCATTAAATATTGGTTTCTTGTTTAGTTTTCTAAACCCAAGTATGGGTCTATTATTCATGTTTCTCAAAAGATCCTTTGTTAAATGGATTACATGCTAAATATTTGTTACTATTTCAGTTGGACTATACAGAATAATTTATAATTATAGTATATTCATTTTGTTTGAGGTTTTATTAGAGCACAATTTTTATGGTTAGTTACCATGGCAGTTTTATGGTCTTCTCCTACAAGTGCCCTTTTGGATGATGATTAGGGGTCTTTAGACTTCATTTCATCCTTTGCAGGTGAATACAAAGCTCCTAATTTCTATACGAGACTCCTTAGAGGGCATAGTGTCTCATTTTTCAAATCGGATTCTCAAAACAATTCAACTACTAATGAATCATTGATATCACGACCACTCTACTAATGAATGTCAAGCCTTGTATTACAAAATTTAGAAACTCACTGATAATGATATTATTCACATAACATATCACAATGAGTTAATTTTCAATTCTAATTTCTTTAAATAACATTTAAGATTTTTTATTATGTTTCTCCATACTATGTGAGTTTTTTAGCCTATCTTTTGGGGGCTCATTGTCATCCATGGTATGACAATCCTTTGTGAGTAACATAATAGGCCATATTTCTTCTTATTCTTGTATTCACACTTATGGGAAATGGTAGTATATCAATCTCTCTCATCCTCTTTAAGGATCCACTTTTCCCTTCATTAAGCGACATTTATCTATTATGTGATATCCAATCTTACATAGAAATGTTGGTTTACATTAAGAATTCTCTTCTATACAAGGGATATGCATCCTTGATCATGTAACCTTTTCATTTTTCACAATTGTATACCAACAATAAATAAATCCCTTACATTGGGGGCTAGAACTATGTCATCCTTCCTCAATAATCCGTTTATCTAGCAATGGGGAAGGTGTGAATTATTCTCTTCTTATTTTGTATATCTTTTCAACATCATTCAAGATGAACCATTTTACACTTCTTGCTTGTCATCTCTTTTCTTTTGTCCCTTCCTTGACCTCATAGGTGTTGTGACCTCTTTGGCTTAGATAGGGAGTTTCTTTTGGGATACCTCCTTTATGTTAAAAGTGTGTTATCCTTATTTCTCTTTTGGTTAAGATGTCAAAATTGTCCTATTTTTTTCATCTTAAGTGGCCATATTTGTCCTCCTTATTACAAATACTTTGTTTACTTTAAGCATTCCAAGTAGAGCACACTAGCATAATATAACTTTCTAGGGAAAGGTCATTCTCTTTTATATATTTATGGTGGATATCCTTAAAATTTAAAGAAAAAGTCATCATCATCTATCATAAGGTAGCCTCATAGGTCATTATCATTTTTATAGGCTAGCCTAAAGAAAATTTTACATTGATATCTCTATATAAAGGTGTCCCCTTTTGATTCTTTCATAATAAATTGGGGAGGCAACCAATTGATCAAGAAACCAAGCAATTAGAGAATTCTCAACGTCTTCAAGCATCTAAATCTTCAACCCTTCAAAGCATTTTTCTCCTTTATCAAGAATTGAGGAAAAATACAACATCCATGATTTCCTTTAGGGTTTTTGTGGAGATAAAGTTATTGCATTAACTTTTGTGATCACATCCATACAAGAATTGCACTATCAAGGTTCTTTACAATTTAGATCTAGTTTCTATATCATATTTTCTTATGCAATTTCCTTGCATTTTCAAGGTTGAATCCTAAACAGGGCTTGACTAAGGAAAAAAACCTTTAGCCAACCTTCTTCCCTATTCTTATGTGTGTAGGAACATGTTATGAAGTTGTTGATAGAGATCCAAGAAGATCAAGATCAGATGGAACTACCCTACGCACTTTATCTAACAAAATCATGTACATGAAGATAGTGACGACATGACCCTAGGTACATGATGAAAGTGGAAACATGTTACTCCTTATTTCTAGTGAAATTTTAGGCAACAAGTTATAGGTATTTGGGCTTCAGATCTATAGTAATAGGTCATTCTACATCTCTATTAGTTGGGAATTTAGATCTAAAGTTTTATTTCTATCATTTCATTTCTAGGTGCATTTGACTCTTCTCTATTCTCTTTTACATCAATTTTCTTAGTTGGATTAGATCAAATCTATTCTTATTTGGCCTTTGCATATCAATATAATTTATCTCCTTCTCAATTCTAAGAAACAAAGAAATAAAAACCCTTCAAGGCATTAATATTGCACTGACATTTTTGTTTTGATTAAGTAAAAATAGGTTTTGTTAAGACCCAAAACCTTTTTGTTACTGAGTGATGTTAATAATATTTTTCTTGAGGTGGTTTTGTATTCTAATGTGACATATGAACTAAGGAAAATAACCCTTTTATGTGATCCCATTTTCCTTTAGTATTAGTTATTTTGGTGCAAGTTATGTATTGCACATGAATAAACACCTTATTTTCAAGATATGCCCACTTCAAAAAATTATTAAATGAATACTCAACAACTAAATACACAACTTCTAGCTCTTACTCTTAACTATCTATCTACCAAAGGTTTTTTGAAAATACTAAATCTAGATGTACCTTTTCTTATGCGCACATCAAACATTATGTTATGTTTTCCTGGAAAAATAAGGAACATATTTTTTTTGCACAAAGTATTTTACCCTCTTAATCTTATCCATTTTTAAAAAAATTTAGTAGTTTAGAAACTAGATTCAAAGTGCTACAATTATTTTTCATTGCACATCTTCTAATTTTGAGAGCATGGCTCTCAAATTTCTCTTCCAAGTTCACGTTTACCTAATTTCAAATTTCTCTTCCAAGTTCAAGTTTACCTAATTGCAAAAAAAATGTGGCCACTTATACCCCCGTTTTACACACCATCTTGGTGCACTTACCCTAATCTTGAATAAAACTAGGAAGCCATGGTGATCAAACAATAGAAGGTTACACATTTTGGCCAAGCTTGACATTGGAATCAACATTTTAAACTAAATCTTCACCTTTTGCCACACACAGTAGCTAAAAAAATAGGAATTTGAAGATGACTTGAATGCGTTATATGTTTCCTTTGATAACATTGTTGTACAATTTGAATATTGCATGAACTAGCTCTTGGACTAGATGCTTGTGGGTACCTTTTCTTATGGGGTCTCAGACTAGATGTGGCACAAGCCAAGTCACTTGATATACCAAAAAGCTTCAGTGGTTGAATGAAGGATATAGCCTTGATTTTTAATTAAAAAAATTAGTTGGAGGTAAAGAGTTGTTTACATGTTGTTTAGGTTTTTGTATGAAAATATTCTAAATGCCCCTTAATTCAAAGATTGCTACGTTTTCTATAATATAGACATAAATCTATATGGTCTCATAGTTTAAATGATTAAATGTTGAATGGTTCCTCCATTGTTTTGATAATGTTGGTCTAATAGGATCGTAAATCCATGATTTATAAGAGTTCATATCTACACATAGTTATAAAAATAGGAATTCAGTAATTCAAAGTTTAAAAAATATTATTGATTTAGAACAATTCAACAATTGGAATAACAACAAAGACCATTTAATTGCCCATAATTACTAGGGAATTATTTTCAATCTCTGAATATTTCTTCCAAACCCAACTCGGAGGAAGAAATTATTCCAATGCAACAAATTTCTCCTTCAAATTAGCTGGAGTTAACAATTTCTCAATCTACAATAGCATAATGCACTAGAACAAACCGGATCATCATAGTTTTAAATTAAAATGTTATCCCTAGTTTTTTGTTTTTAAATTCCAAATCATGATTCATCTACTATAACCTTAACTATATTTTTAAATTAAGTTTTCATGTGTTTGTAGGTGCTCTCTCACTCTTCTCTTAGAGATTCCTTATGCAGTATTAGAACTCCACTTTGGAGGCAATTAGTTTGAGAGATACTCTAATTGGATCACCTTATTTTACTAATCAATTTATTGATTGTGGATTTGCATACGACATTTGTAAAGTTGGTATAGACTTTGAGGGTGTCGGTGTTGATGAGTTCAAATTGGTGAAAGAAGAAGTGGTAGAGAGAACAACAAAAAATTTGATGGAAGGTTGTATTGGAAAGGAATTGCAAGAAAATGCTATCAATTTGAAGAAGGTAGCCAGTATAGAAGTGATGGAAGGAGGGACTTCTTATACAAATTTGAACATTTTTGTAGAGGATATCCAAAATATAGAAAAATCAAATATCTAAGAGATCTTCTAAATTTTATCTTACATAACTAATGAGTTTCTAAAAGACATTACTATAAATGTTATTTTATTTTCATGTTATCTTATTACTTCAAATACATCTAACTTCATTCATGTTCAAACTTCCATATCTATACTTATTTAGTTTCATTGATGTTCAAACTTCTACATCTATGCTTATGCTTCCTTCTTTGGCAATTCTCAAACGTCTCACTTGATTCTTAATTTTTTTGTTGAATTATTTCTTAGACATCAGAACTCTGTTTCTTACTGAATGCTTATGATGTACATTGATAATTATTTTTAAAAAAATCCCATAAATCAAGAGGGATGCATGTGCTTTGTTTTATTCTAAAAGAAAATAAAAAATTATTATTCTGGGATAGGACGCACTTCGCAAGCTACCCGTTTCCCATGCTCTTACCTCTTTTTTGTTTTATTCAGAACTTAAATGGGCTTTACCTCTATTTTGTTTTGTTCAAACCTTAAATGGGCTTACGTAATTTATTAAAATGGGCTTTACCTGTTTTTTGTTTTATTGAAACAATTTGTAGGCCAAAGTCGAATCTCTTTGGGGCCCACTTTGATTCGACTTTGACTTACACACAAACAGAGAATATTTCACGTTGATGTGAGTCACATGCATCCCTGTTTTATTTGGAATTTTTAATTGTTTGGAAACGTATTTGGACAGAGAATATTCCATGCAGTGAGGGCAAGTTACAGTTCATGGGCAGAAATAGTATCGTGCAATGTCGTGCAGAGTATTTAAAGGAGCTTTTTAATTTCAAACGTTTTAATACTTAAGTAGATTAGTTTTTTACATTGTAAGAAATAAATTTTCAGTTTTTAAAATAAATTATTTAAATTTATTTAATTACTCTTTTACATCTTTAATAAATAAATAAATATGATATATTAATTAATAATTATATATTATATATTAAAAATTAATAAATAATTATATATTAAATTTTTAATATTATTTATATTTTTTATATATTAAAAATAGAGATAGCAACAATAAACGATTACACCACGAACCAAAAGTTAGGGGAGGCAAGCCTCAACCCAAGCAAAAAGATCAGTAGAGAGTAACATCCAACATATACAAAAAGATAAAAGAGTATAACCACGACCTGTACATCCAGAAAAAAGAGGTCTCCAACAACATATCAATTCTGCAGAACATTATTGTGGTTGATAGCCCAGGAAGTCCAGCCTAAAGGGCCCTCCATCCAAATAACTTTTTTATTATCAGCAGTTTGAGCCATCAAGGCCAACTTGTCTACAGGGGAATCATCGTTGTCTTTGATTTCTTGCAGGAGCCGGTCAAGAACCAGGTTGAAAGCAGAATGACTGAACATACTTTTTCTCCAGACATACCAATCATTGAGCTCATAGATGAGCATAGTCGCGTGCCCGTCCTTTAGGAGGTGAGCAAGCTTCTTCCTCTCAAGCTTCAGAATAACATAATATAATACTTATATGTTTAAATTTTTTAAATTTTTATTTATTTTAATAATTATATTATAACATATAATATATATTATTTAATAAGTTTTTAGTATATATAATTATTATTATATTATAGCATATTGTTAGATATTTGGTATATCATTTATATGATATACCAAATATATAACAATATATTATAATATAATCATTTTAAATATAAGTAAGAATATTTTTTTTTAAAAAACATATACTTTATTATTACAAATATTTAAATATATAATTTCAATATTAATTATATTTACCAAAATCTTATTATGTATTTTTAAAAGTTAAATAATAGTAATGTTAATACCAAGATTTGAGGACCATAATTTTGCTCATCATAAATATTAAAACTTGAAAGTCAAAACTATTAGCTCAATGTTGTCAAAATATTGAACATTCTATCAACAAATATAATTTTAATAATAATTATAATTACCATATATTTTTAAAAGTTAAATATCAATATTATCTAAATCTCATATAATATATACTTTAAAATAACTAAATAATAAATTATATATTATAATATAATGATTAAAAAAACAAAAATATAAAAAATTAAACATGTAAAAATTAGTTAAAAATTAATATATAGTTACTATTAATATATTTATTAATTAAAAAATTCTTTTGAATACCTAATCTCGTGAATATTTCTTTTTAAAACTATAAGGTACTATTTCTAACCACGGATGGTGACTTGTACGATGAAGGCATGCATAACAATTGAGAGGTATCCAACCATATCAAATGATATGGATGGATAGCCAGTGCCGATATTTTTCACATTTATTAAAATATTATAATAATATTGACTGTGTAATATAAGCAGGTATGAAGCGGCTCTTTTTAGCATTTTTTTGACATGTTTAGTCACTAGTTGAGCACCCTAACATTGTGCTTCTCAAAATCATACGTGGAAATTTCAAATCTCTCCCATTTTTTTTACATCAACTTACCTGGCAAGTCATTTGCTTATAACTAAGGTTTCAATGCCACATCATTAAATATGATGCCACATGAGCATGTTTTTTGCCAAGGTGTCCAAAACAGCCCCAAAAAAGTGAGACCAATGGTAGTGCATTAAGGACCCTCATACTTGTGCAGCTGATGTGGCATCACATGATTGTTTGCTTTTTAGAAAAGGGATAAATTTCATTCAATTATGGGTAGTGATCATTAGGAAAATTAACTTTAAAGTCACAACTATAGGTACAATGTTTTAAAAAATATTGGATATTATATCAGCAAGTGTGGGTATTAAATTAACAACTGCTATCACAACCATTGGAACGTGTTCAAGTATTGGGTCCTCTTCCCTATAACTTTGCATACTGTATTGGATTTGGACAAATGAGATATTATCGAAATGCTAGTTCTGAGCTATTTTACTTCTTGGTGTTCTTATCATCAGTTTGTGCTTCATTTCTTGGCTACACTTAGTCAAAATCAAACCTTTGGTTTAGCTTCTCAGCTCATAACATTTCACTAATATCTTAGATTTTTGTTATTCTTGTGGCATTGGAAAGGTGATTCAAGGCTCTTCATATCCATATATGCACTTTTTCTAGATTTTATCCCAAATACGTTTTATTCAAATTTATGTGTTTTCACTGTATAGTCAATTACATAGACATTTTGGCATCTGAAATGGATCTATTTGTTTGAGAGGGATTCATTTGATCTGATTTATATGTACTAAGATTTTTGGAGCCTGATTATTATTTTATTTGAGGAGGTATCATGAGTTTTTGTATTTATTCTTCTACCATTAGACTAACAAATGACAAATATGAGTCTTAGCAACATGGCATCTTGACACATCTTAGGCAAGTAATTATTTTTCCTTATTTGTATGGACTTATCCCTAAGCCAGCTATAGTGAAGGGTAGGAGAGCTTGAGCGATCATTAATGGACATGTTGTAAGTGTTATTTATCAAGTGTTAATTTTGATATTTATTTCACACATAAAATTATGAGATACAATAATAAAAATGAGTACATTTTTAAGCTTCATAATTATATTGCTTGAATTATTACATTTCCTTGTTGTTTTTCATGATTTTTACATTGGTTAGTGTTAAACAAATGGTAAGAGGAATAACTAATATGATAGAGAACTCACTTACATTCATGTCTAAGTATACCTATTTACTTGGCATTATTTATTACATGTTTGTAGATTGTTTTTTCATCATTGAACTTGAAGTAATATCAAATTTTATCTTGAAAATATACACACTACAAGAATGTTCATATAATAGATCCCTACGTAAATTGGGATTCATTATTTCATCTTCTAAGTGTGAATCCTCATTGTCTCAAAAATCTAATACATCATTCATCTTATTGTCTTTGTCAAAGGCAACACAACCCTCATCTACAATAGAGGATGAAACTATTCTCTTCATCCTCAATCAAGGCAAATTGAGCTAAGCAATGGAAGCTCAATGCACTGCCTGATTAAAATTGCCAATTCTCTGGCGCCCAAGCCGGCTGTGGTGCTCATTCATAATTTCAGAGCTGATGGATTGAGTGATTGGGAGAAGGAAATTGGGGCTCTGGGGAAGCACTTTGACCTTTATATTTCGGACCTTTTCTTCTTCATGAAGGTGCTCTTACTACTATTATTGTTGTTCTAGAGTTTTTTTTCATTCTTGTTGGATTATGACAACAATATAAGAAGATATTATGTGTGTACACATATATACATACATATATATTTCTGTGTGTACATACATACACACACACACACACACACACAAATATACATACACATGACTTGTTGTCTTCTTTATGTTGTGTTTCTATTGTAAATTGGGGAAAGACTATCTTTTGTGCATCAATATAAATTGGTATTGAAGCTTGAAATATTTGTGGTATGTGAGTTGTGTTATTTGAGTTCAAATATACTAAGATGGTATAAAGTCTGAAAGATTGAGGGTAAGCTTCAATTACTGTTGATCTTGCTAAAGTAAGACCCACTGTACAAGCTAGGGAGGTGTTTTTAAGCACAATAACAAGATGAAATTTTTTAGCAATATACCTAGAGTCAAAATTTTAAGATTCAAAATTTATCTCAGCAGTGTTCTCTCATAATGATAACATATAGATATATGAATCCTTTTAACTCAAGACCCATGCCAAACTATAACATTGTTGATACTAAGGAATCACTTATTAGTGAAATGGGTATTTTAAGATTTCAAGATACAGTTTATCTTATGAATAAAAAGATTGTGTGCAAAAGTATGCTAGATTTGAAAAAGGGCCATAAAGTATAATGATGACTAGTGATGTAGAGAATATAATTGTCTTGAATAGATTATATAAGGAGAAGGAGAAACAAACAAATAAAGATTCCCAAAATTATGATAAAAATGTAGAAGATTACATGAAGATATTAAAGGAAGATCTCGAAGAAATAGAATGGGAACTAAACTAAGAAAAAGTAGACAAAACATAAAGAAATGCTAAAACTTTTGCTGATAGAAGATTGCAAAAACATTTTGGTCAAAAAATGTATGAAAGTGTGCACGTGCACACACACACATACGTGTGTGTGTGTGTGTGTGAATATTTACATATTAACTTTTATCATTGGTTAATTATTTTAAAATATTGTTTAACCTCAATGTGCTTTTATTTCCTAAATTAAAATTCCTATAAATTTCAAAGTCACCATAACCTCGCATGTGTTATTTTAGTAAACATGTCCATGCTTCTACATTCTTTCAATAACCCTTAACCCTCATATACATAACTCCACTAAGGACAAATGTCAAGTTTAACATTACATGGGGTCACCTTCATCTTATTAATAAGATCCATTTTTAAAAGGCAAAATGAAATCTTTCAACTTTTGGAAAGCCAACCAAATTCAACCTCCTTTATTCTCCAATATCCATTAGCCACACTGTACCATGGAACCCTAGATTGTGATTCATGTCCTCTTTTTCATGCTTGAGAACAACATCATTTCTGAGCCATTAATTTTGTGAAAAAATACTAGCTATCAATTTACCTCATCATGAATCTACAAATTCAAGCCCTCGCCTTTCATTTTTTTCAAGTCTTGTTGTTATACTTCAACACTGTTACCTATCTATTTTGAGCCTTTGACATTACACAAGTTATTTTAAATTTCCATTGAGAAGCTCACATTGAGATATGCTTATGTGAGAGAAAATTAGTTAGGATTTTGGGTGCAGTCTATTGCAACCTCTATCAAAGAGTAATGATAGTTTTGAGGGTTAAATTTTTTTTTAATCATTTTAATTATTAATATATAGAGAGAGTTCATTGCCTTTTGTCCCTTTTATAAAAAAAGTGGTAGTTTTGAGGTGTATAAAGGTACTATTTATTCTTTATATTTGTTATTTAGTTTACCTTATCTCTTTTCTACACTTCATTTTAATTAGCAATCATAGTGGGACCACATCCATGCTCTTTAATAAAATAAATTTGTGACTTTTTGTAAATTTTTCCTATTTCAATTTCTATTTTGGCACCTTCAATTACAATTCATTGAATATGTCTTCTAGGTCAATGCTTATGTCCTATACCTCAGCACTTGCACCAGTCATCATGACACCTATATTTTAAATTTTGGCACTTCCATATAGACAAGGATACTTCCATTTTATATAGTTTTTCTTTAGATCCATATAGTTTCTTTTATCCTTCTAGGGTTTTAACTATTTTTTATCTTTCTTTGTATGTTTTTCTCTTTAATAAAATAAATTTGTGACATTTTGTAAATTTTTCCTATTTCAATTTCTATTTTGGCACCTTCAATTATGATTCATTGAATATGTCTTCTAGGTCGATGCTTATGTCCTATACCGCAACACTTGCACCAATCACCATGACACCTATATTTTAAATTTTGGCACTTCCGTATAGACAAGGATACTTCCATTTTATATAGTTTTTCATTAGATCTATATAGTTTCTTTTAGCCTTCCAGGGTTTTAGCTATTTTTTATCTTTCTTTCTATGTTTTTCTTTTATAACATTCTATTTTGTAGGATGTCTAGATTGTTTCTTGTAGGTATTGGATTTTTTCTTAGGGTTTTAGGTCTTGCTAATTTTAGTAATTTACTTATATTTCCTTTCTAATTTACTTTTGTAGGTTATTGTTGATCTTATGTGATTATCTACTAATCCCTATTTGTAGGTTTTCTATTCTTTTCATTAGCTTTGTTACACCCTATCTTGTATATTTTTTAGGTCTTTCATAAAATGATGTCTAGACATTTACTAAAATTGTGCTTATATAATGACTTAGTGCCTTTTTTTAAAAAAAAATGTACTTTTATCAAGTATAACAACTTGTGTATTTCTATTTTTTTTGTTTTTAAACCTCTATTCAATTTTGTAGCACCAATATCCACACAAGCTACATATTTATCTTACACAATAGTGCTTTTGATTACTCATTTGGTGACTAGGTTCTATATACATTCCACCTTTGTTAATTAGAATTTTGTTTTTGGACATTTCAATTTCTTTCATAAGACTTTTGAGATTTATTTTTTGGTTAGCTTACTTATTTGTTAGCTAAATTAAGAGGTGTATCTTGTCATTTTGCCTAAAAAAGGTCAAAACATAAAAAAATCCCAACATAATTTACAAGAAAAGTAAATATTATTATAAATATCCATGCAACAAAAATGACTAATAAAAATATCACTTTTTTTTTTCTTTTCAAGTAAAAAGGATGAAGAGTTTACCACAACAACCTAGAGCATTTATCTTTTAAGGATGAATGCCTTTGATAAACTCTTGAACAATAGATAGATAATAATACTATCTTATTGAAAAATAAAATGATTTTGTCTTATAGCTATAAATCTTCTCTTTAACGATGCGTAAACCTTAGAAAACTCTTTAATACTTATTTTCTTAAAATTTTAAATAATAATTTGATTTTAGATGTTAAAAGACTCTTTTTTAATGACACTTGCAATTTAGAGGATCATTTCTTCAAATATACTATGTATGGATCTCTTATATATACCATTATGTATTCATGGTGTCAACTGATATATTTTTATGTGAATAGAACCCTTCGACAAAACGTGGACATTGCATGAATATTTGTTTCCTTCACAACATGCCTTTTTGGAAACCTTTCTGTAAAAAGTAGTTGATATTTGTCGGATTGGGTGATAGTATTTGTAAATCAAGAGTGAGTCATTGTGACAAATTTAAAATTCAACAAACTAGTAAAACTTATAGAAAGATAAAAAAAAATTAATTGATAATATAATTCATTAAATGACAAAAATTATCTATCTATTGATTTGTGTGAAATTTTATTCTTTATGAATAGCAATAGTTTTAGTTTTAAATAAGATGCTCTTATCAATTTCATTTTATTGTGTTTGAAAAATCTCATCTATATCAAATTTATCAATAGTCCTTAAACTCAATAAATTGGATACTATGTCATAATTGTTTGTAAAAAAAATCAGTTTTGAAAAATATTAAGAAAAAAAAGTTAATGAAAATCGAAATAAATATTTAATTATTTTAAAAAATTCCTCTTCCTAACAAACCTATTTTGATTCACCTAACCTGTATATATTCTATAAAACCTATAATTCATAAGATACAACCTTGTGCACTGATTATAAAAATTCCTCTTCCCAACAAACATATTTTTGATTCACCTAACCTAAATATTTTTGATGTACTGATTATAAAAACTTGTGCATAAGGTGACAGATGGCATGACCACACTCTTCTTCTGAACATGCTTAAGGTGACAGCCTGTTTCTGATTTGGACATTACTGATCATCAATTTTTTTTCATTCAAAGCCTATCTGTTTTTGTTAATTTTTGGAAACAACAATATTGTGATATTGCTATCAGAATTTATCGGGAAACAACTATACAATTAAATTCTGATAGCAATATCACAATTTAACTTGCTGTAAAAAAGATCTCCTACTTAACAACAACATTACTTATTGATTTCTATATATTTGGGTTGATTCACTCCTTCAACAGCAGAGAGAAAAGAGGTTGGTCTCAAAATGCCTGGAGAAATAAGAGAGACCCATGTGCACGCAGTAGTGGTGCCATTTCCTGCACAGGGCCATGTCAATCCTCTAATGAATTTCGCAGAGCTGTTGGCCATGCGGGGATTCTTCATAACTTTTGTCACCACCGAATGGATAGACCAGCGCCTTCTAAAAGCAGCTTCCAGAGATTTAGCGGCACGTGATCGTGAGATTCAAGAAAGCGGCCTCAATTTTCGATTTTTCTCTGTTCCAGACGGCTAACCGCCTGATCATGGCCGAACTTCCGACCTCGGTGAACTTTTTCTTGCACTGCAATGTTTGGGCCCTGCTTTGGAAAGTCTGTTAACTGCAGCGGATGCTTCTGTTCCACCAATCACTTGTATTGTGTCCGACAGTTATATCTCTTGCACGGCACAGGTGGCTCAAAATCTTGGGGTGCCACGAGTTATCTTCTGGACTTGTTGCACTGCAAACTCTATTGCGCAGACCAACGCCAACGTTCTGCTTTCTCAAGGCCATATTCCAGTTACAGGTATTTTATCACCCACGTCTATTTCTGCTGCATTTCTATATGTCAATATAAGTTAAGGTGATTAATCTCTTTTATTCATATCTTTATACAGATGGCGATTTGAGATCCAAAGACAAGCTGATTACATCTCTTCCTGGAAAGATTCCTCCTATCCGGCCAACTGATATCGTCTCATTCTACCGCGAAAAACATGTCTGTGAAACCATTTACAGTGCCTTTCTCTATGAAGCTCGCATCCAAAACATAGCAGACTACTTGTTGGTAAACACCTTCGAGGAGTTGGAAGGAGGAAAGGAAGCACAAATGGGTCTCAGTGTTAATGGATGCCCTGCTCTAGCAGTAGGTCCAGTTTGTCTTCCCAATTTCTTACAAGGGAAGAATTCCATGTTCAGTATGTGGGAAGAGGACAATACTTGCTTTCAGTGGCTAGATTCCAAACCAAAGCAATCTGTGCTATATGTTTCATTTGGTAGTATTGTTGTAAAATCAGAAAGGCAATTGCATGAACTGGCTCTTGGACTGGAGGCTTCTGGATACCCCTTCTTGTGGGTACTTAGATCTGACCTAGCTGAAGGCAAGTCCCTAGAATTGCCAAAGGGCTTTAGGGAACGAACCAAAGATCGATCCCTGGTTGTTAGTTGGACCAAACAGTTGCAAGTAAGACATTTCTTAGTGCTATTTAATAGAGAAAAGATTATTTATGAATAATTCCTAAAGATCTCTATGATTGCAGGTGCTTTCACACCCTTCAGTGGGAGGATTCTTTACATATAATGGGTGGAACTCTACTTTAGAGGCAATCAGTATGGGCGTTCCTATGATTGAATGGCCTTATTTTTTTTATCAGCTCATTAATTGTTGATTTGTCAAAGATGTTTGGAAAGTTGGTTTAGATTTTGAAGGAGTTGATTCTGATGTATATAAATTGGTGACCAAGGAAGAGGTTAAAAATGTAGTGAAGGATCTGATGGAAGGTTGAGTAGGGAGGGAGCCGTGAAGAAATATTGTGAGGTTGAAAGAGGCGGCAAGTAAGGCAGTGATGCCAGGGGGCTCTTCTTTTGAAAATCTCAATGCGTTTATTGAGGATATGCAAAAGATAGCTAAATCAAAAGTTTAAGGGGCGTCAATGGGCCCTTGGTTTGCTGGTGAAGTTGAATGGCTCACAATGAGCCCATCAGGGATCAAGTCTTGCCGAGTGCAAGTCTCTGACATCATAAGGGATGAGGCTGAGATCGTGCCCCAGGCGAATTTGGCAATGTGGATGCTCCTTAGTCCTTGGCTCTAAGCTGAAGAGGTTTTAGGCACGAGTGGGCCCGTATCGGGTTCCTAAAAATGTCTATGGTGGCCTTCGCTGGTTGGTGGCTCGCAAGCTCTGTTCCTCACTGGGCTGCCTCGTAGGTCCAAACCCTCCAACAAAAAAAAAGGTTTAAGGGGCTTTCAAAAGTGTAAGGAACTTTCACGGTCTGTTAATTATCTCATCAAGTTTATAATTTTTATTTATAGTCTCAATTAATTTATGTGAGAAGAGATATTATTTATCTACCATGAAAACTCTTGTATATTTTGAATATCACGTAAAATTTTGACAACTTTTTAAGATTAGGTTTATATGAATGAAATAGAATTAAATGTGACTTATTTTCTTTCTCATTAGTCCTTTTCTCTTGATCAATAAATATGTGTTACAAAAATTTATCAAAATAAATAAATATTTAAAGTAAAAATGCATAAATGTTATAAACACTATCAATTAGTATGTTTATACATATATGTGTGTGTGCTCACACACACACACACACACACACACATGTATGTATGTATGCAATGGGTTGATGGTGAAATTATTTTATTACTATTTAAAAATCATATTTATAGCTCGACTCACTAGAGGCACTTATAGGAAAAAGATGAGAAGAGAAAACCTCTAGTCTTGCCCCTAAATATGCTAGTAATGTTATGTTTACAACCTTTACAATTCAACCCATATAGCATATACTAGGAGATTTGAGGAATTCTTGTCCTCATTACAAAGTTTGTTATACAAAGCATGCACAACAAAGCTAAATACAAGGGAAGTTTCAGTTACATTGATTTGTATTTACATTACAAAGATGTGATTTACACTTCTCTTTCAGATTCCTTAATTTTCTTTATGATTGGTCACCTCATTGTAAGTTGCTCTTATTTCCCACATTAGACACAAGGACACCTTCCAAAATACTTGCAATCCTTTTTAGTACCATTCAACATAAATGTCATGTGCTAATTCTAAACAATTGGCTCAATATCTTGTTAGTAATAACCAAGATCAGAACTACAAATAACCAATCTTATGGATAATTGTATTACAATGCTCACAATCTGAAACCAAGCTCCTTATAAAGAACATATTACCTTAAACACATAATTGAAATATATAAAATCTACATTATCCTATTAGACTATGTCATCAAGGTACACCAATTAATTCCAAATTAGCCATGCATGTTATAAATTTACTATAAACATTAACCTAATTAAAACACCTTTGAATAAGACTTTCTCTATATATCCATCTTAATATAACACAGTCACAAAGTTTTGACATAGCAATCTTTATCAATGCATTCTCTTTATATAAGATTAACCAAAAGAGATTAATAGAAGTTGTTGAATGTATAAGCATTTCTATCCTTATGAAGATACATAAATAAACTCCTATTAATCAACTTGAGTTGTCGTTATATCTAATTATGTAAACAAAGATGTATCTATGACCCATAGACATACTTAGCATCATAGAATTCTTAGAATTAGCTTTACCTCTAGACTTAGAATTATGCTATCATATCCAATACCAGCTTATAATAATTATCGAGGAAAACTTGAGTTGTCCTTATATCTAGATATGTAAACAAAGATGTATCTAATACCCATAGACATACTTAGCATCATAGAATTCTTAGAATTAGCTTTCCCTCTAGACTTAGAATTATGCTATCATATCCAATACCAGCTTATGATAATTATTGAGGAAAAGTTGAGTTGTCCTTACATCTAGACATGTAAACAAAGATGTGTCTATTACCCATAGACATAATTAGCACCATAGAATTCTTAGAATTTTATGCACCCTAAAATGGTCGCCTAGACTTTGGGCCCCATTCAGCAATTTATCAAATCTTTGAATCAATATTTTAAAAAATCAACATTTTTCAATTATATCAATTTCCTTGATCAAATATTTTTTATCATTTTTTATTATTTTTCTTGGGCTAACCATTTTATCCTAAGTCTTTATTTATTTAAAAGGAATATTTTCTCCCCTCTTAATAAATAAAAAGCCCCCACTTTTCCTTTTATCCTAACTTGAACAAATAAAGCATTATTCTTATTTTATAAAAAGAAGAAAAATCACTTTTTGTCTTATATGGACACAAAAGTCAACTCTTATTTTTTCATTGGAGGATATTTGTGCACATGGATTGCTCCTTTTTCAAGCTCAACCCTTGATTAAATATTTTTCCTCTTAATCTCCATCGTCCATTGTTTCTCATTTCCTATAAGAAAAGAGCTCTCTTCCTCATTTGCATGATCAATCTTTTATGCTAATGTTATGCTGCAAGTTTTCTAGGTCACTTTGGAGCTTTTGAAGATTTGTAGCATTCTTGGCTTTTGCATCTAGATGTTATTCTAGTTTTATTTCTTGCATTCTAGTTGCATTGTCATGGCATTCATAGTATAGATTTCCTTTATGCTTTAGAGTACTTCATCTAGTTTAATTAGGAAGGATTTGTAACACTTGCATTCTTTCCTTTCATAGTTTAGTTTGTACTTTCATTTCCATAGTTTAGCATGCATCTCTCATTTCTAGCTCGCATATTCATCTTAATCTAGTTTGCACTGCATTTCATTTGGATTCTTCGAGATATTGACATTCTTGCCCTTGTCTTCATTTGAATTTCTCATTGTGTGGTTGACTAGCAAGGTCATAAGCTTAATAGCTCTAGCTGAGAATAAATTTAAAATAATCTTACAACTCCATGCATAGAGAGCTCTAGGTCACTTTCTAAGGTTTCCCATTCATAGATTCCCTTGGATATAATGATTTAGAGAAGTGCACTACTTGAGGTGTACATTTTTGGCGCCCACCGTGGGGTAGAGCGTTAGTGTTTTGTCCTTAATTTTTTGTATTTTCGTCAATTTTTTGGGAAGTTTTTAGCTTAATTTCAGCTTTCTAGTTTTTTGTCTCAGAATATCATGCAATACTTTGTCAGGTATCATGCTATACTTTACTAGTTAAAAGTATTACTCAGCTATTGCAGGAACTATCACACTGTTCAAAACATATTATTGCCTGGTGTAAGATGAAGTATTGCCCAAAAATATATTAGCACCCCAGTATACTGTGAAGTATCACATGATATTTTTGGTGTCTATGCTATCGCCTATACTTGGTAGTGAGCTATTTCTTGCATCCTTTTGGTCAAATTTAGACTTAATTAGCTTGCTGGTTTAGTTTGCTGTAGTTAGATAGATTTCATTTGTAGATTTTATTTAGATTTTGGATTTTGGATTTTGCTAACTTTGTCGGCCTAACAAGTTGTGGTTGTAGGTACATTTCCTTGAGAAATTTGTCAAATTTGCATGCTAAAGGGCTACTAACGGTTTTTGTAGGGCTGCCCAAAAAGCATAAAAATACAAAAAAAATGCTTGTTTATTTCATTTCAAGTGTGGCAATTACTAGTTGTTTCATTTCATAAGAACATAATATCTTGTGGAAGAAATTTTGAGGTGGTAGAAGTATGGTCTTCACCCTTGTGGTGAACAAAAAAATCTTGACCCATCTTGGGATTTTGGAAGCAAGAGAGTAATTGAACTCTTCTTGGTGTGTTTGGGAAAGATTTTGAGATAGGGGAGTATGCTCTTCACCCTTGTGGTGAAACAAAAACCTTGAACCTCACAAGTTGATCCACTTTTTATTTAGTTGTTAGAATCCTTTAGCAGGCTTGCTCTTGAGCAATCAAGAGGAACGAACCAAGTGGGGACAAGCTAATACCAAGCTATTCTGACCCACTATAAACTCAAGGCTATTGAGGACACAAAACCTTGGTAAACGTAGCACTTGTCTTCGCTTGATGTGAGTAACTTGTGAGATTGTGATGAAGGGTGCTCCCCTTAATACCACAAACACATAACAGAAATAGAGAAACCACAACAATATGCAAGAACAAAAAATTGGCTTCTTATTATCTCCACAAATGTGGAATTACAAACTTTCAGAATTACAATATATGCAAAGCCACATGGGCATTCCCTTAAAATATTCTGTAGGACAAAGCTTCGAATTATTGACTAGATCTACTACCCAGAACTATTCTGAACTACCTAAGACAATAATACGACCTTCCTTATATAGGCAATTCCCCACCGCCTGGGAAGGTTCCAGAATTTTAGCCAATAAGGCCAACCAAACTTAGAATTATTTTATTTTACATTTCATTGCATCATATTCAGCTCAAGATAACCTTTGAAACCCGAACAAAAATTTTGAAGAAAATTAATTTCTGCCATTTCAGGTGGCCCAACTTTCGACGACCATAAGTCATCACCAGTTGACCCGATTGGCTATTATAACCCCATTTCAAAAATGCCACGAAGCGCTCTATAGGCTTGACCCATGTAAGCGCCCGTCACCCAAATTTTTGACCTCATCCGGGGCCTCTAAAGCCTTCAAAATAGAGTTCAAAGTTTTTGTACCCTGCTGCCAATACCGAAAATCTTCAATATCTTCCAATATACACTTCATCTGGCAATGAAACTTTACTGGCAGACTTATATGACCAAAATGAACCTCCAAGAAAGAAATCAGATCATTCTGAGCACATACGAAAATGACCAAAAATAGTAACTTTCCATAAATAGCAGCTCTGCACAAAATAGCCCTTATTGAAATAAAAATAGAAATATTTTTGGGTGATGCAAGATTGCTCTTACACCCAGGATGCTCCTGCATCGGACACCCGGGGTAATTTGAGAAGTGACCATGTCACGACTCAGGTGTGCAGAGGAAAACCAAGACGGCTAACCTCCTCCTTTGTAAGCCATGATGAATCTTCAACAGGTCATCCTTTCCACTTGACCCGATATTCTTCATATGTCCTGTTCCTTGTGCTTCTGCCAACACGACTGTCTAGTATATCTTCGATCTCCTTAGTGTCTGAACTAGTTGCTGGAATACTCCACTGTGCTGCTGTGATCTCATCTTCAACACCTCCCTCATGATACTCTGTCAGATCTGAAATGTTAAACACTGGTGAAATATTTAGCTCAGTAGGCAATCCTACCTCATATGCGTTTCCTGAATCATGTTTCTTCAATATCCTACATGGTCCAAACTTCTTCATTTTCAGCTTGTTATATGTACCAACTGGAAACCGCTCCTTCCGCAAATGAACCATGACTTCATCACCAACCTAAAATTCTTTATATCTCCTTTTCTCATCTGCCTTAGCCTTATACTATGTGTTCATCTTGGTAATATGCTTCCTCACCTCCCCATGGATGTTCTTCAAGTGTTCTGCAAAATCCTTAGCTTCAGCACTACTTATTTCTCTTTTATCTATCTTCCTCAATTCAGATGCATTTCTTGGACTACTTCCATATACAATCTGGAATGGTGATTTACCAGTGCTCCTGTTGACAGAATTATTGTATGTAAATTCCACCTGTGGTAAAATCAAATCCCATCCTGTTGGCTTATCTCCAACCAAACATCTCAGCAAATTTCCCAAACTCCTATTCACCACCTCTGTCTGTCCATCAGTCTGTGGATGATCTGATGAACTAAACTTCAAATCTATCTTCAACTTCTTCCACAACGTACATCAGAAATATCCAACAAACTTAGTGTCCCGATCTGAAACTATGGTCTTTGGCAAATCATGAATTCTCACTACTTCTCTGAAAAACAATTCTACTACATGAACAACATCATTAGTCTTCTTGCAGGGAATGAAATGTACCATCTTTGAAAATCTATCAAGCACTACAAAAATTGAATCATGTCCCCGTTGAGTCCTCGGTAAATCAAGAACAAAGTCCATGCTGATATCCTCCCAAGGCTTCTCTAGTATGGGTAATGGCTGATACAATCCTATATTCTGCTTCACTCCTTTCACCATCTAACATACTCTGCAACTCTGTACAAACTTCTTCACATCTTGCTACAACTGTGGCCAATAATAATTCTCACTAACCAAACCAAGGGTTTTATCGCGACCAAAATGTCCAGCCAATCCTCCACTACGCTTCTCGTTGATGAGATTCTCCCTCATAGAACTTCGTCGAATGCACAACTGACTCCCTCTGAATAGCATATCATCCTGGATGATGAAATCCAACCATTTCGTCCTGTTTAGAGTAACAGGTTCTGTACAAGCTTTCCAAGCTTCACCAAAATCAAGATCCTCTGGATACAAATTCTTGAGTTCCTTGAACCCAACCACTTCAATCTGCATTTCTGTCATCAATAGTTGCCTTCTGCTAAGAGCATCTGCAACCCAATTAGACTTTTCACTCCTGTGTTTCAAAACAAATGTATAACTCTGCAAAAACTCAACCCATTTCAAATGTCTCTGATTCAACTTTCCTTGACTATTCAAATATTGCAAAGTTTGATGATCAGTATACAAAAAAAACTCCTTAGGAAGAAGATAATGTCTCCACTTCTTTAATGCCTGAACTATAGCATAAAATTCCTGATCATAAACAGAATATTTCCTCTTGGCATCATTTAACTTCTCACTGAAATAAGCAACAGGTTTACCTTCTTGGCTCATAACAGCTCCTATTGCAGTACCACTAGCATCACAATTTACTTGAAACACCTTATTAAAATCTGGAAGTGCTAAAACAAGTTGTTCTGTAACTTTTTGTTTCAAAAATTGAAAACTCTTTTCTACCCCATTAGTCCACTTAAACTCATTTCTATCCCCTCTTGTTGTTTCAGTCAAGGGTCCACAAATACTGCTAAAATTTCTGATAAACTTTCCATAAAAGCTAGCCAAACCATGAAAAGATCTTACCTCAGTAGCACTCCTTGGAGTAGGCCATTCAAGGATAGCCTGTACCTTCTCTAGGTCCATTTTTAGACTTTCTGCTGAAACTACAAATCCCAAATACACTAACTCTTTCTTCACAAAATTGCACTTCTTCAAATTAATCAATAATTTCTCTTCTCTCAGCTTCTCAAATACCATACGAATATGCATCATATGCTCCTCCAATGTCTTACTAAAGATCAAAATATCATCTAGGTAAACAATGACAAACTTACCCATAAATTCTTTCAGAACCTTGTTCATGAGCCGCATGAAAGTGCTCGGTGCATTGGTTAGCCCAAAAAGGCATGACTAACCACTCATACAGTCCTTCCTTTGTCTTGAAGGTAGTCTTCCATTCATCTCCTTCTCTGATCCAAATCTGATGATGTCCACTTTTTAGATCTATCTTTAAAAAATACACAGCTCCACTCAAACAGTCCATAATATTATCCATTCGTGGGAATGGAAACCTGTACTTGATTGTGATCTTGTTTATTGCGCTAGAATCTGTACACATCCTCCACTCTCCATTCTTCTTTGGTGCTAATATCACTGGTACAACACAAGGACTCAGACTCTCTCGAATCAACCCCTTCTGTAACAGTTCATGTACTTGTCTGTTCAACTCTTCACTTTCTGTAGGTGTCATTCTGTGTGCTGCCTTATTCGGCAAACTCACTCCTGCGATCAAGTCTGTCTGATGACTGATCTTCCTAACTGGTGGTAATCCATCAGGCACGTTATCGGATACAATATCCTGAAACTCATTCAACAAATCTGCAACTTCTACAGGAACATCTTTTACTTCCTTTTTACTAGCTTTTGGAATTAAAGCAAAACATACATGCTCATGCCTCATACCATCTAGGAAATTTCTTCCATCAACAAAAGTTATCCTTGCATTACCACATACCTTTTCTTCAGTCTCCTTCAATGGTTTTAGCTTATGTCACACGACCATCATGTACAGCACATCTGTCAAACTGCCATGGTCTACCCAACAACATATGACATGCATCCATAGATATGATATCACATAGTACCTCATCTTGGTATCTGCCAATCTTGAACTTCACCAGACATTGTTCATTGACCATGACCTTGTGGTCATCTTGTACCCAGGCAATCCGATATGGATGTGGGTGTTTCTGTCTCTTGAGCTTCAACTTTGTCACCATCTCTTCTGACACTAAATTGTCAGTGCTTCCACTATCGATAACCACATCACAACATTTACCTTCACACTTGTAGCTGGTGTGAAACAAGCTCCTCCTTTTCTCAGGTTCATTCTCACCACTCAACATGACTCTTCTGTTAATCAACGTTTCTCCTCTTTCAACATCTTCAGAATTTGATGATCTGGCATCTTCATCTACATGTGCAACTCCGGCCTAGCCTTCATTTCTCCTGTCTGTTCTGCCTTGGCACTGAGGACATTCAAATGCCCTATGACCTTCTTCTCCACAGTGAAAATATGTTCCATGGAAGCCACCTCTTCCAGATCCTTGTCCTCTTCCTCTTCCTCTCTGATCTCTATTATTCTGATCCTGGAAGAGATTGGAATTATTTCCTCACTGATTCTGACTGCTACTGGCCTCATCCTTCTTTTTCAGATCTTCATTTCGGCCACCATATGACCGTCCACTAGATCGCCCACCGTGACCTCTTCCATTTTGTCTACTCTCAAACTTCTTGTTCATCTTTTCCTCTACTTTTAGGGCAAACTGGTATGCCTCTTCATACTGTTCATTCGAACTAGATTCAGCTCCTCCTGAATGCTTGGCCTTAACCCATTAAGGTATCGGGCAACTTTCTCCTTATCAGCTTCTGCATGGCCTGTTCTGATGAGAAGTCGATAGAACTCCTCTGTATACTCCTGAACAGATCTTCCTGCTTGCTTCAAACTCTGCATTTTCTTCAATAGGTCAACCTCATAATCAATAGAAATGAACTGTCGCTTCAATTTATCCACCATCTGATCCCATCTCATGATTTTCTCCTTTCCCCTTCTATTTCGCTCCAACTGAATCTCTTGCCACCATATCTTCGCATGACCTTTTAGTCTGACCTTCGCAAATTTGACCCTATCAGGATCCTCAACATCTTCATACTCAAAATATTCTTCACATTCATTGATCTAGTCAATCAATTCCTCTGGGTTAAGATTTCCAGAAAATGTAGGAACCTCAATCTTAGGTCTTTTCCCAATCTTGGAAATCGCCCAAAAAAGTCTTTCTTCCTCCTGGTTCACAATTTCAACTTCTACTTCTTCATATTCTTCTTCGGCTTCATCCTCACTTTCGTCTCTGACATTAAGATTCATTCCTCTGCGAATCTTCTTGCAATGCGCACACTTGTCTCTGCAGCTCTCTAACCTCAGGTGTCACAGCACCAGCTCTTCCGCCACGTTCTCTTCGTTGAGGCATTTTTGCGATGCGCGCTGAAACCCTAACCACGGTCATGGTGCAAATTGCCTCATAGTCGGTGATCTATTTACACACTCAAGAAAGCCTACTCTGATACCACTTGATGAAGGGTGCTCCCCTTAATACCATAAACACATAACAGAAACAGAGAAACCACAACAATATGCAAGAACAGAAAATTGGCTTCTTATTATCTCCACAAATATGAAATTACAAACTTTCAGAATTATAATATATGCAAAGCCACATGGGCATTCCCTTACAATATTCTATAGGACAAAGCCTCAAATTATTGCCCAGATCTACTAACCAGAACTATTATGAACTACCTAAGACAATAATATAGCTTTCCTTATATAGGCAATTCCCCACCGCTTGGGAAGGTTCTAGAATTTTACCCAATAAGGCCGACCAAACTTAAAATTATTTTATTTTACATTTCATTACATCATAGTCGGCTCAAGATAACCTTTAAAACCCAAACAAAAATTTTGAAAAAAATTATTTTTCGCCATTTCAGGTGGCCCAACTTCCGAAGACCATAAGTCATCACCAGTTGACCCGATTGGCTATTATAACCCCATTTCGGAAATGCCACGAAGCGCTCTACAGGCTTGACTCACGCAAGCGCCCGTCACCCAAATTTTTGACCTCATTCGAGTCCTCTAAAGCCTTCAAAACTGAGTTCAAAGTTTCTGTACCCTGCTGCCAATACCGAAAATCTTCAATATCTTCCAATATACACTTGATCTAGCAATGAAACTTTACTGGCAGACTTATATGACCAAAATGAACCTCCAAGAAAGAAATCAGATCATTTTGAGCACATATGAAAATGACCAAAAATAGTAACTTTCCATAAATAGCAGCTCTGCACAAAATAGCCCTTATTGAAAATAAAAATAGAAATATTTTTGGCTGATGCAAGATTGCTCTTACACCCAGGATGCTCCTGCATCAGACACCCGGGGTAATTTGAGAAGTGACCCTGTAACGACTCAGGTGTGTAGAGGAAAACCAAGATGGCTAACCTCATCCTTTGTCAGCCATGATGAATCTTCAACAGGTCATCCTTTCCACTTGACCAGATATTCTTCATATGTCCTGTTCCTTGTGCTTCTGCCAACACGACTGTCTAGTATATCTTCGATCTCCTTAGTGTCTGAACTAGTTGTAGGAATACTCTACTGTGCTGCTGTGATCTCATCTTCAACACCTCCCTCATGATACTCTGTCAGATCTAAAATGTTAAACACTGGTGAAATATTTAGCTCAGTAGGCAATCCTACCTCATATGCGTTTCCTGAATCATGTTTCTTCAATATCTTACATGGTCCAATCTTCTTCATTTTCAGCTTGTTATATGTACCAACTGGAAACCGCTCCTTTCGCAAATGAACCATGATTTCATCACCAACCTAAAATTCTTTATACCTCCTTTTCTCATCTGCCTTAGCCTTATACTGTGCGTTCATCTTGGTAATATGCTTCCTCACCTCCCCATGGATGTTCTTCAAGTGTTCTGCAAAATCCTTAGCTTCAGCACTACTTATTTCTCCTTTATCTATCTTCCTTAATTCAGATGCATTTCTTGGACTACTTCCATATACAATCTGGAATGGTGATTTACCAATGCTCCTGTTGACAGAATTATTGTATGCAAATTTCACCTGTGGTAAAATCAAATCCCATCCTGTTGGCTTATCTCCAACCAAACATCTCAACAAATTTCCCAAACTCCTATTCACCACCTCTGTCTGTCCATCAATCTATGGATGATGTGATGAACTGAACTTCAAATCTATCTTCAACTTCTTCCACAACGTACGCTAGAAATATCCAACAAACTTAGTGTCCCGATCTGAAACTATGGTCTTTGGCAAACTATGAAGTCTCACTACTTCTCTGAAAAACAATTCTACTACATGAATAGCATCATTAGTCTTCTTGCAGGGAATGAAATGTGCCATCTTTGAAAATCTATCAACCACTAAAAAAATTGAATCATGTCCCCACTGAGTCCTCGGTAAACCAAGAATAAAGTCCATGCTGATATCCTCCCAAGGCTTCTCTGGTATGGGTAATGGCTGATACAATCCTGTATTCTGCTTCACTCCTTTTGCCATCTGACATACTCTGCAACTCTGTACAAACTTCTTCACATCTTGCTGCAACTGTGGCCAATAATAATTCTCACTAACCAAACCAAGGGTTTTATCACGACCAAAATGTCTAGCCAATCCTCCACTATGCTTCTCCTTGATGAGATTCTCCCTCATAGAACTTCGTGGAATGCACAACTGACTCCCTCTGAATAGCATATCATCCTGGATGATGAAATCCAACCATTTCGTCCTGTCTAGAGTAACAGGTTCTGTACAAGCTTTCCAAGCTTCACCAAAATCAAGATCCTCTAGATATAAATTTTTGAGTTCCTTGAACCCAACCACTTCAATCTGTATTACTGTCATCAATAGTTGCCTTCTGCTAAGAGCATCTGCAACCCTATTAGACTTTCCACTCTTGTGTTTCAAAAAAAATTTATAACTCTATAAAAACTCAACCCATTTCAAATGTCTTTGATTCAAATTTCCTTGACTATTCAAATATTGCAAAGCTTGATGATCAGTATATAAAACAAACTCCTTAGGAAGTAGATAATGTCTCCACTTCTTTAATGCCTGAACTATAGCATAAAATTCTTGATCATAAATAGAATATTTCCTCTTGGCATGATTTAACTTCTTACTGAAATAAGCAACAGGTTTACCTTCTTGGCTCATAACAGCTCCTATTGCAATACCACTAGCATCACAATCTACTTGAAACACCTTATTAAAATCTGGAAGTGCTAAAATAAGTTGTTCTGTAACTTTTTATTTCAATAATTGAAAACTCTTTTCTACCCCATTAGTCCACTTAAACTCATTTCTATCCCCTCTCATTGTTTCAGTCAAGGGTCCAGAAATACTGCTAAAATTTCTGATAAACTTTCTGTAAAAGCTAGCCAAAACATGAAAAGATCTTACCTCAGTTGCACTCTTTGGAGTAGGCCATTCAAGGATAGCCTGTACCTTCTCTGGGTCCATTTTTAGACCTTCTACTGAAACTACAAATCTCAAATACACTAACTCTTTCTTCACAAAACTGCACTTCTTCAAATTAATCAACAATTTCTCTTCTCTCAGCTTCTCAAATACCATACGAATATGCATCATATGCTCTTTCAATGTCTTACTAAAGATCAAAATATCATCTAGGTAAACAATGACAAACTTACCTATAAATTCTTTCAGAACTTCGTTCATGAGCCGGATGAAAGTGCTCGGTGCATTGGTTAGCCCAAAAGGCATGACTAACCACTCATACAGTCCTTCCTTTGTCTTGAAGGCAGTCTTTCATTCATCCCCTTCTCTGATCCGAATCTGATGATATCCACTTTTCAGATCTATCTTTGAAAAATACACAGCTCCACTCAAACAGTCCATAATATCATCCATTCGTGGCAATGGAAACCTGTACTTGATTGTGATCTTGTTTATTGCCCTAGAATTTGTACACATCCTCCACTCTCTATTCTTCTTTGGTGCTAATACCGTTGGTACAGCACAGGGACTCAGACTCTCTCGAATCAACCCCTTCTGTAATAGTTCATGTACTTATCTGTTCAACTCCTCACTTTCTGCAGGTGTCATTCTGTGTGCTGCCTTATTCGGCAAACTCGCTCCTGCAATCAAGTCCATCTGATGACTGATCTTCCTTACTGGTGGTAATCCATCAGGCATGTTATCGGATACAATATCCTGAAACTCATTCAACAAATCTGCAACTTCTACAAGAACATCTTCTACTTCCTCTTTACCAGCTTTTGGAATTAAAGCAAAACATACATGCTCATGCCTCATACCATCTAGGAAATTTCTTCCATCAACAAAAGTTATCCTTGCATTACCACATACCTTTTCTTCAGTCTCCTTCAATGGTTTTAGCTTATGTTGTACTCCATCTTTTGTCAGGGAATAGGTATTCGCACGACCATCATGTACAACACATCTGTCAAACTGCCATGGTCTACCCAACAACATATGACATGCATCCATAGATATGATATCACATAGTACCTTATCTTAGTATCTGCCAATCTTGAACTTCACCAGGCATTGTTCATTGACCATGACCTTGTGGTCATCCTGTACCCATGCAATCTGATATGGATGTGGGTGTTTCTATCTCTTGAGCTTCAACTTTGTCACCATCTCTTCTGACACCAAATTGTCAGTGCTTCTACTAGCGATAACCACATCACAACATTTACCTTCACACTTGCACCTGGTGCGAAACAAGCTCCTCCTTTGCTCAGGTTCATTCTCACCACTCAACAGGACTTTCTGTTAATCAACATTTCTCCTCTTTGAGCATCTTCAAAATTTGATGATCTGACATCTTCATCTACATGTGCAACTCGGGCCTGGCCTTCATTTCTCCTGTCTATTCTGCTTTGGCGCTGAGGACATTCAAATGCCCTATGACCTTCTTCTGCACAGTGAAAACATGTTCCACGGAAGCCACCTCTTCCAGATCCTTGTCCTCTTCCTCTTCCTCTTTGATCTCTATTATTCTGATCCTGGAAGTGATTGGAATTATTTTCTCACTGATTCTGACTGCTACTGGCCTCATCCTTCTTTTTCAGATCTTCATTTCGGCCACCATATGACCGTCCACCATATCGCCCACCGCAACCTCTTCTGTTTTGTCTGCTCTCAAATTTCTTGTTCAGCTTTTCCTCTACTTTTAGGGCAAACTGGTATGCATCTTCAATACTGTTCATTTGAACCAGATTCAGCTCCTCCTGAATGCTTGGCCTTAACCCATTAAGGTATCAGGCAACTTTCTCCTTCTCAGCTTCTGCATGGCCTGTTCTGATGAGAAGTCGATAGAACTCCTCTGTATACTCCTAAACAGATCTTCCTGCTTGCTTCAAACTCTGTATTTTCTTCAGTAGGTCAACCTCATAATCAACAGGAATGAACTATCACTTCAATTTATCCACCATCTGATCCCATCTCGTGATTTTCTCCTTTTCCCTTCTATTTCACTCCAACTGAATCTCTTGCCACCATATCTTCGCATGACCTTTCCGTCTGGCCTTCACAAATTTGACCCTATCAGGATCCTCAACATCTTTATACTCAAAATATTCTTCACATTCATTGATCCAGTCGATCAATTCCTCTGGGTTAAGATTTCCAGAAAATGTAGGAACCTCAATCTTAGGTCTTTTCCCAATCTTGGAAATTGCCCAAAAAAGTCTTTCTTCCTTCTGTTTCACAATTTCAACTTCTCCTTCTTGATATTCTTCTTCGGCTTCATCCTCGCTTTTGTCTCTGACATTATAATTCATTCCTCTATGAATCTCTTCTTAAAATGCTCGCACTTGTCTCTGCAGCTCTCTAACCTCAGGTGTCACAGCACCAGCTCTTCCGCCACGTTCTCTTCGTGGAGGCATTTTTGTGATGCGCGTTGAAACCCTAACCACGGTCCTGGTGCAAACTGCCTCACAGTCGGCGATTTATTTACACACTCAAGAAAACTTGCTCTAATACCACTTGATGAAGGGTGCTCCCCTTAATACCACAAACACATAACAAAAACAGAGAAACCACAACAATATGCAAGAATAGAAAATTGGCTTCTTATTATCTCCACAAATGTGGAATTACAAACTTTCAGAATTACAATATATGCAAAGCCACATGGGCATTCCCTTACAATATTCTATAGGACAAAGCCTTGAATTATTGCCCAGATCTACTACCCAGAACTATTCTGAACTACCTAAGATAATAATACAGCCTTCCTTATATAGGCAATTCCCCACCGCCTGGGAAGGTTCTAGAATTTTAGGCAATAAGGCCGACCAAACTTAGAATTATTTTATTTTACATTTCATTACATCATATTCGGCTCAAGATAACCTTTGAAACCCGAACAGAAATTTTGAAGAAAATTATTTTTTGCTATTTCAGGTGGCCCAACTTCCGAAGACCATAAGTCATCACCAGTTGACTCGATCGGCTATTATAACCCCATTTCAGAAATGCCATGAAGTGCCCTACAGGGCTAACCACCGCAAGCGCCCATCACCCAAATTTTTGACCTCATTCGGGGGCTCTAAAGCCTTCAAAACTGAGTTCAAAGTTTCTGTACCCTGCTGCCAATACCGAAAATCTTCAATATCTTCCAATATACACTTGATCTGGCAATGAAACTTTACTGGCAGACTTATATGACCAAAATAAACCTCCAAGAAAGAAATCAGATCATTCTAAGCACATACAAAAATGACCAAAAATAGTAACTTTTCATAAATAGCAGCTCTGCACAAAATAGCCCTTATTGAAAATAAAAATAGAAATATTTTTGGGTGATGCAAGATTGCTCTTACACCTAGGATGCTCCTACATCAGATTGTGACCATGAGGAAAATGTCAAGCGAGAATGCTTAAGGTACTCTTGAGGCCATGAGGTCCGTTGCTTGCCGCAAGGTAAGGAGTCCCTTTGAGGAGCAAGAGGGGTGCTACGAATGGAAGCCCTTACTAAGAACCATAGATAGAAGCCACCCTATTTTGTTGCTTAGCTTCTTGGTGCAAGGATTGATCCAAGTGGAATAACCTGGATCACCCCAAGATTACTCACCATCTATGTTCCTTTGGTTGTGTCATTGGCACTTCCATGACAAAGCCAATATCTATTGTGGGCAAGCACTTTGTGTGAGGCAATGGAGCATCAAGTGTGGGCCAAGTTGTTAAGTATTGAGCCATTGTCTTCTTAGGCTAGAAAGTGCTTGAAGTGTTCTCATTGTGATATACCCATGTAAACGTTCTTGCATATTCAACATCACGGTAGTGTTCATAGGATTTTTCAATTTTGATATCACAATTGCTTGTCTTGGCAAGATTGCTTTTGCCCTTGTTTCAAGGGTTTGAAGACATGTTTGATCACCTACTGTTTGCAAACTTATCAATTTACTATTGTCACTATGATTGAGATTGAAAAAACCAACCCTCAAACTGAAATTTGGATCAAATTGCCTTAAAACTAAGATTTTTAGCACTCACTGGTCAAGAATCGTACAACACTAGAATAGTATCGCCCCCTGTCCTAGAAAATATCATGCGATAGTTCGCCACTGGAAGACTATTGCCCCACTTGCCTAGAAAGTATCACGCAGGCTGCTTGGAAATTATCGCCTTGCTTAACACGAAGTATTGCTTGGTCTGAAACTGTCACCTTGTTTGCCTGGAGACTATCACCCAAAGTCCTTTTGCTGTCTCATTATTGTCTATCATTCAAAACTAATTTGTGTCATCTTATAGTCTTCCTTGGTTAGTCTAGGTATCTTAGGTACTGTGACATGTTGCTCAATATCCAAATGAACTCAAATGGTATCAATTTGTACAAAATGACTCTTGATCTTCTTTCTTCCACATCTCCCATGTCTTCCTAGTCTCTCATTTTCTTCTTGTTGCATGCTTCTTTAGATTCTTCCTAAATTCTTCATGCCTTCTTGATTCTTTTCCTTTTATTATCTAGTCTATCTTCTTCTATTTCATCTCTTCTATTCATTTCTTCCATACTTGATTCCTTCTCTTCTACAACCATGAATTTCAACTACCTTGTTATGGAACCTCTCTTGAGAATAGATGATCTAGAACTCATTTCTCAATTCGAAGAGTATTATTCCTCCAAAACTCTCATGGGTGATAAATTTATGGAAAAAATAAAAGAAAAATTAATTGAATCAGATGCCTTTTCTAGGATCATACACATGATCCTGTCACAACCTTCTTCTTCCAAAAAATCTTCATCTTCTAAGTCTTCTCATCCTTCCTCATCTTGTAATTCTTACCATGACTCGTCTAGACATTATTCACATTCCTCATTATCCAAGTCTTCTTCCTCTACTAGGTCTTCACTTTCCTCTTGTTCAAAATCTCATTCATCTTCTACTTCTCCCAAGAGTCTTGCTTCTCTTCTAGAGACAAAGCATGATGAGCAACATGATAATCCTTGTGATACCTCTCCCATGAAGAGTGACACACCTACCTTTGATGACTATGATGACTATTATGATGGCTATGATGATCAACCATATAGTCATACCTATGAGACTTCTATTCCTAAGAGTCCTCCTCATCATGTGCTTGTGCTTGCTAAAAGGTCATCCTATTGGGTAGATTGCGATGGTGATCCATATGATTTTGATTTTGAAAGAGACTTTGATGATTTCTGTGAACAATACCTCGATGATGATCCATCTACTATTGTTGAGGATTATAAAATGTACCATGTTGATTGGAAATGTAAATTTTATAAGAATCCTTTATCTAAGAACTCTCATGCTGAAAATAAAGATTGCACTCTCAAGCAAGATTATGTTAATGATAGACCTTTGTCTTGTGATGGTTCCCTTCCACCGTCTACTTCTTCCAATGCCCATACATCTCCTAAAGCTTACGAATTTGTCACAAATCTTTCATCCAACAAAGATCCTAGTACTTTTCATGTAGTTTCCTATAGTTATCCTCAAGGGCTACCTTTTAAAGAAACTTAAGCTAACCTTCACTTTGCTACAAATACTTTCGATAATGCTAAACCTAAAGAGCCTAAGCCTTTATGCGCTATAATGCCTACTTCAACTAGTTTTTCACCATCTTTTCCAAAGTCTCCCATAAAATCCCAAAATGCTTCCTTGTCCTTAGAAGTGGCTTCATGTCAAGAGGACTCTAAAAATGATAAAGAAAAAAATATAAAGAAAGATCAAGATCAGGAACCCTCCATATGATGGGGAGGTTAGGATAGACTAGCTAGTCTATGCTCCTGATCCTCAACTAGGATCTTATTGTTCTTCAGATAGCTGTGAAGGTCTATAGGATTCCCCTCTCCTCAAAGAATCCCTTGACCTAGCCTAACTTGACCACCAAGTGTAGCTTTGTCATCTTACAACCTATCAAACACTCCTTCTTAGCTTAATCCCTTAC
Source organism: Chamaecyparis obtusa (assembly GCA_027943335.1). NCBI lineage: Eukaryota > Viridiplantae > Streptophyta > Pinopsida > Cupressales > Cupressaceae > Chamaecyparis > Chamaecyparis obtusa. The sequence goes on along the minus strand of BSBK01007239.1, from coordinate 385,101 downwards.
ATAGGCCTATAAGGGTCTTTTAGGATTCCAACTCTTTCCCAAGATCTAACATAGAATGTGGTGAGCTTCAAGGTGTTTTACACCATATCAAACATATCCAAGGTGATGGAAAAGATGGGTCTCTACCTGATTGTAGGGTTCCTTCACAAAACAGGGCTACTAGCAAAGCCCAATTAGGCCTCCCTCCGGGTTTGTAGAGCCTTTAACTCTTCTTCTTCACAGAATCAAAATTCATATTCAAAAGGAACTTCATTGAAAATTCCTAACTCTCAAATATTTTTGAGGTCTTGGGTCCCCATCTGTTCGTACAATGCTTCCTCTAAAAGTGAGGGTTTCTAGGGCTTTTTAAGCCTCTCAAAGACACAGTGATAAATTGTTTGCAAAAGCACCACTCCTAGATTTTTTAGGCTCCCTCATCTACAAATTTTATCTTTCAATCATGTCACTTGCTTCCCTCAAAAGCGCTCTCCTTGAAACCCACTCCTCTATCTACTATAGCTCTTTTATTACTGACCGCTCCTAGCCGGGCTATGCCTTAGATCGCCTAGGGCTTTGTCAAATAAATGTTTGAAACTTCATTCAAGGGTCTTGCATTTATATAAAAACAAGGTAGGGTCTATACTTTTAGAATCCAAGGTTTCGTGGTATTCCCATGGTGGAATCCAAAGCTACAACCCTACTTTTACATATCTCTCCAAACTGGCAGAGAACAACTTAAAACAAAGAAATGAACAAAATGCGAACTAAAACTTGAAAGAACTACTCCTAAATCACACAAATGAAATAATAGATACTATAAAAAATACACCATGCAAAGATTCCACAAAATTTCTTCTATTTGCTTCCAAACATACTCATAATAGTGACTGTCACAGAAAATTTCTTAGTTTTCATTGGTCTCTTCCATATAGAACCATACAATATATTCTCCAACCTTGAAATTAGGGTTAGTCTGGTCTTAAATAACCTTCACCTTGGAGTGAGTGTTTGGTTTAGGGCTTATAGCCACTTCGAAAGGATTAGAAACTTCAAAGTAAAAAGTTGCTAGCAACTTTTCAGCAACTTTTTGTTGCTTGAGCATCTTTGCTCTTTCACTACCAAGACCATCTCTAGGTCTCTCCAAGGCACACTTGTGCTCACAATTTTGAAAAAATAGAAATCCTAAGACCACTAACCACTTAGAAAATCAATGAACTCAGGATGACCACATTCCTTGAGTCATTGTGCCACTTACAAGAAAAGACCAAACTGAAACTCTAGGATCTAACCTAGACCTAGGCACACAAAATGAGCCAAGCTCTTATTTTATTTACATGCTTCATGTAAGAAGTTCAACACAACAAAACTAGAAGGTGGGAGCCCTTAAAAGGGTGCTCCTGCACCATACTTCCCCTCAGCAAAACTAAGGCACCTCGGGGTCAAGAAGAGCCAAATCAATTCCAAACTTCTTGAACTGTCCTTCCTCAATCCAGGTGGCTTGAGATTCAGGCTGATCCTTCCATTTGATCAGGTGCTCTATGTAAACTTGATGTCTTGTAGTTTTGTTCACTTTGGATTCCAAGACCTTCTCTGCTTTAGCTGGCTTCTTCTTGGGCATTGCATTGGTGTCAATGTCTTGTAGTACCTTTGGTGGAGCTATACCTTGTTGAATGATATCTGCTTTGAATCTGATCAGGTCTACAGCATTAAACACCGGTGAGATGGCTAAGTCTAATGGCAAGTCCACTTTGTAGGAATTCTCTCCATATTTGGATAGAATCTTGCATGGGCCTACTCTCCTCATCTGTAGCTTAGTGGGCATTCCCTTCTGCATCCTTTCTTTGCTAAGATGGACCATAACATAGTCTCAAATCTGAAACCGTACTTCTTTCCTCTTTTCATCCACTTTAGCTTTAAGTTTATGAGTGGATTCTAAAATAGTTTTCTTCACTTTCTCTTGAACCTCCTTGATGGTTTGTTTAAAATCTTCAACTTGTCCACTCTTCAACTCCATAGAACCTAAATCCCTCAACTCACACACTCCTCTAGGGTGTCTTCCATAAACTATGTCAAAAGGACTTCTTCCTGTGGTCCTATTGACACTGTCATTATATGCATATTTAGCCTAAGATATAACAAGATCCCAAGTCTTCCCATACTCCTTTGTCAAACACCTTAGAAATTTTCCAAGCACCCTATTGATGACCTCAGTTTGACCATCAGTTTGAGGATGGTATGCTAAACTGAAAGAAAGATTAGTTCACAGCCTTTTCCATAAGGTTTTCCAAAAATGGCCCATGAACTTGCTATCCCTATCTAACACAATTCTCAAAGGAAGTCCATGGATCCTAACTATCTTCTTCAAGAAGAGATGTGCTATATAGCTTGCATCATGACTAGTTCTACATGGAATGAAATGACTCATCTTAGAGAACCTATCAATAACAACATAGATGCTATCCATACTTGATTTGGTTTTAGGGAGTCCAACCAAAAAGTCCATACTTACACACTCCCAAGGCCTATTTGCGATGGGAAAAGGTTGATAGAGTCCTGCATTTCTTGAACCTCCTTTAGCTCTCTGGCATACTCCACACTACTCTACATACCTTCTCACATCCCTTGCTAGCTTAGGCCAAAAGTAGTATCTCTGTACTAACTCCAATGTCTTGTTTATCCAAAAATGTCCACTTAGACTACCATTATGCTTCTCTTGAATTAGATTTTCCCTCATGGATCCTCTAGGTACACAAAGCTGATTACCTTTAAACAACAATCCATTTTGAAGGGTATAATCTGCAAAATCACCATGAAAATGGTTCTCAAACTCTAGGCACACCTTGTAGGCTTGTGAGAAGTATTCATCCTCCTCATATAAGTCTTTAAAACCTACTATTCCAATGTGTTGCAGCTGTACCTCTTGGACAGTCAATAATTTCCTACTCAAGGCATCTGCTACCTTGTTGAGCTACCCTTTATTATGCTTGATTGTGAAGGTAAAGGATTGGAGATACTCCATCCACTTCAATTGCCTATTACTAAGCTTCTCCTGAGTGTTTATGTAGGTTAAAGCCTAATTATTAGTAAAGACAACAAATTATTTTGGCAAAAGGTAATGCCTCCACTTCTTGATAGATTGTACCAATGCATACAACTCCAAGTCATAAGCTGAATACTTCTTCTTTGCCTCATTGAGTTTTTCACTAAAGAATACCATAGGCCTTCCTTCTTGACTCGATACACCCCCTACTACTACACCACTTTCATTACATTCAATGGTGAACAACTTATCAAAAGTAGGTAAGAGTAGAATTGGTTTGGTAGCTACCTCTTGCTTCAATGTTTGAAATGCTTTCTCAGCTGCCTTAGTCCATTTGAAATTTGTTTTGAGTCCTCCTTTGATGGTGTCAAGCACTGGTGCACATATCCCACTAAATTTTCTCACAAACTTTCAATAAAATTGTGCCAAGCCATGAAAATTTCTAACTTCAGTCCCTATTTTAGGGGCAGGCCAATTCAAGATTGCCTCCACCTTGCTTGGGTCCATTTTTAGAGGACCCTTGGACACCAAAAATCCTAAGTAAACCAGCTCTTTTTGCATGAACTCACACTTTTCCAGGTTGATGGCTAATTGTTCTTCATGTAGCTTCTTCATAACTAGCCTTAAGTGCTCAAGATGCTTTGCTTTTGTTTTTCTATAGATGAGTATGTCATCTAGATACACCACTACAAATCTACCTATGAAGTCCTTCAAGACCTCATTCATTAACCTCATGAAGGTGCTTGGGGCATTGGTAAGCCTAAATGGCATTACAAGCCACTCATACAATCCATCCGTGGTTTTGAAAGCGGTCTTCCACTCATCAGCCTCGTTAATTCTGATTTGGTGATAACCACTCTTCAAATCCAGCTTGGTGAAGTACATAGCACCCCCTAAACAATCCATCAAATCTTCTATTCTTGGAATTGGGAACCTATACCTGATAGTGATCCTGTTGATAGCCCTTGAATCTATGTGAAGTCTCCATTTTCCTCCTTTCTTGGATGCTAAGACCACTAGGAGTGCACATGGACTAATACTCTTCTTGATCAACCCTTGATCCAATAACTCTTGCACTTGTTTTGCCACTTCTTTATTCTGGTCGGGGGTAAGCTTGTAGGCTGCTTTGTTAGGAAGAGATGCACTAGGTACAAAGTCAATTTGATGACTTATAGCTCTTCTTGGAGGTAAGGTGGTAGGGGTTCCATCACTTACTATATCTCTGAATTCTTCCAACATTTGCTGCACTTCCAATGGTAATTTGGCCTGCAACTTCTTGTCCTCCTTTGGCTTCACTATGATAGCACATTGTATGGTCTCCTCATCTTGTAGTGCATGTAAGAACTCTTTACCACTACTAAGAAAAACACTAGGTGTTCTAGAAGTACCTTCTTCATTCTCAGTTATGGACTGAATTTTGAATGTTCTTCCATCTTTGTTGAAAGAAATGGAGTTCTCCTCTCCATCATAGATAACCTTCCTATCAAATTGCTAGGGTCTTCCCAATAGGAGATGGCATGCATCCATGGGAAAGACATCACAAAGCACTTTGTCTTTATAGCCTCCAATTGAAAACTCCACCCATGTCTGCTCATTAACTAGCACACTTTGCTCTTGGTTCAACCAAGTCACCTTGTAGGGGTTTGCATGGGGAACCTTTGTAAGTTTTAGCTTCTTTGCTACTTCCTCTACTATGATTTTATCAGTAGACCCTGAAGCTACTATAACCTTGCATACTTTTCCTTATATCTTGCATCTAACTCTAAAAAGAGCCCTCCTCTGCTTGGATTCACCTTGATTATGCTACCTTATGAGTACCCTTCTGAACATTAGGTTCTCACCCATTTTTTATTCTAACTTTCTAACCTCATTAGTGCATGAGCTGCTGCTATCTTCTTGGGTATAGGCTACCCTCTTCTCACTATTTAAGGTTGATGGTTTATCAGGACACCTATAGGCAGGGTGTGTAGGCTGTCCACATTGATAGCACTTCATGGTGGCAAAGTAGGAGCTGCTTCTTCCTGCTCCTCTTCCTTTATTTCCTTGAGAACCTCTTCCTCTACCATAAGATCCTCTTGTACTAATTTTTGAGCTTTGTTCCAAGAGTCTACTCTCCCCTTGGCTTCTTGTTTCACCACCTCTACTAGAACCTCCTCTTTGACCCCCTCAAGAGTCTCTACCTCTTCCCCTGTTCTTGGAATTAGGTTCTTTCTTTCTCCTCTATTTATCTTCAAGATTTTGTACCATATGATCACATCCAAGTATGGTGGTGGGAGTGAACAAACTCATCTCCTTAGCTATGCTCCATTTCAAGCCACTTAGGTACCTTGCCACTTTGACACTTTCTTCTTCTTTGATCTTGGATCTCAAGCTCAACTTGTGGAACTCTTCAGTGTAGGTAGCTACATCCATCTCTTTTTGTCTAAGATTCAACCTCTTCCTATGTTGCTGTATTTCATAATCTTCTGGTAGGTATGCTTCCCTCACTTTGTTTTCCATTGCTTTCCAATTAGAGATTGGATTCTTTCCCTCTTTCTCTCTTTCATTTTGCAAGTAGTTCCACCAGGTTAAAGCTTGTCCTCTCAACCTAGATTTGGCCACTTTGACCTTCTGTGCCTCTAAGATCTCTTCACATTTGAAATGATTCTCCATGCCTTCAATCCACTACATCACAAGCTCTGTATCCGTCCTGCCAGTCAGTAATGGGACACCTTCAAGTGCCTTGCCTATGATAGCCTTTAGGGCTTTAAGAAATTTCTCATCTTGACTTGGAGGATTAGGTGTAGGCACATCATCATCAATGGTTTTCTCTTTCCCTTTGGCATCCTACTCCACCATCCTATCTTTCACTTTATCTTCTTTTTCTTGGACATCATCCAAGAGTTTCTCCATTTGCATCAATCTTTCTTGCAAGAGTCTATTAGCTTCCTCCTGATCTTCCATCTTCTTAGCAAGCTTAGCATTGGTCACCATTTTCTACTTTTGAGATGATCCAATTGACTCTTCTAGTGATTGAAACATCCACCTTTCACTTCCCAAGCCTTAACAGGCTCTGATACCAATCTGATGGGGAGGTTAGGATAGACTAGCTAGTCTATGATCCTGACCGTCATCTAGGATCTTAGTGTTCTTCAAACACTTGTGAAGGTCTATAGGATTCTCCTCTCCTCAAATAATCCCCTGACATAGCCTAACCTAACCACCAAGTGTAGCTTTGTCATCTTACAACGTATCAAACACTCCTTCTTAGCTTAATCCCTTACATAGGCCTATAAAGGTCTTTTAGGCTTCCAACTCTTTCCAAAGCTCTTACATAGAATGTGGTGAGTTTCAGGGTGTTTTTACACCATATCAAACATATCCAAGGTGATGGAAAAGATGGGTCTCTACTTGATTGTAGGGTTCCTTCACAAAATAGGGCTACTAGCAAAGCCCAAATAGGCCTCCCTCTAGGTTTGTAGGGCCTTTAACTCTTCTTCTTCACAAAATCAAAATTCCTATTCAAAAATAACTTCATTGAAAATTCCTAACCCTCAAATATTTTTGAGGTCTTGGGCCCCCATCTGTCCGTACAGTGCTTCCTCTAAAAGTGAGGGTTTCTAGGGCTTTTTAAGCCTCTCAAAGACATAGTGCTAAATTGTTTGCAAAAGCACCACTCTTGGATTGTTCAGGCTCTCTCCTCTACAAATTTGAGCCTTTTTTCATTTTTCTTGCTTCCCTCAAAAGGGCTTCCCTTGAAACCCACTCCTCTATTTGCTAGAGCTCTTTTATTACTGGCCACTCCTAGCCGGGCTATGCCTTAGCTCGTCTAGGGCTTTGTCAAAAAAATGTTTGCACCTTCATTCAAGGGCCCTGCATTTATATAAAAAAAAGGTAGGGTCTATACTTTCAGAATCCAAGGTTCCATGGTATTCCCAAGGTGGAATCTAAAGCTACAACCCTACTTTTACATATCTCTCCAAACTGGCAGAGAACAACTTAAAACAAAGAAATGAACAAAATGTGAACTAAAACTTGAAAGAACTAATCCTAACTCACACAAATGAAATAATAGATACTATAAATAATACACCATGCACGGATTCCACAAACTTTCTTCTATTTGCTTCCAAACATACTCATAATAGTGACTGTCACACAGAATTTTTCAGTTTTCACTAGTCTCTTCCATACAGAACTGTACAATATGTTCTCCAACCTCAAAATTAGGGTTATTTAGGTCTTAAATAACCTTCACCTTAGACTGAGTGTTTGGTTTAGGGCTTATAGCCACTTTGCAAGGATTAGAAACTTGAAAGTAAAAAGTTGCTAGCAACTTTTCAGCAACTTTTTATTGCTTGAGCATCTTTGCTCTTTCACTACCAAGACCATCTCTAGGTCTCTCTAAGGCACACTTGTGCTCACAATTTTGACCAAACACAAATCCTAAGATTACTAACCACTTAGCAAATGAATGAACTTAGGATGACCACATTCGTTGAGTCATTGTGCCACTTACAAGAAAAGACCAAACTGAAACTCTAGGATCTAACCTAGACCTAGGCACACAAAAATGAGCCAAGCTCTTATTTTATTTACATGCTTCATGTAAGAAGTTCATAAAAAAAAAACTAGAAGGTGGGAGCCCTTAAAAGGGTGCTCCTGCACCACCATATCATCCAATTCTCTTCATGATATATCTCCTTTGTTTCATGGTTCTTTTGATCCTTTACGCTCTATTTCACCATGTCTTAAATCTTCTCCTAAGCAAGATCAAGTTACTACTCCCACCATTGAGCTTATCGAAAATCAAGATGACCTTACTTCCATTAAGGTTATTAAAAATGGTGTTGTTACTTCCAATGTTAAGCCAATTGAAAATCAAGAGAAGAATTATACGCTTATGCTATCCAAAGCTCCTTGTCAAGATCAAAGTCTTCCATCTTCTTGTTCTACCACTCCATGTTCACTTCCACTTTCTACTCTTCCTAAGTCTTTGCAAGCTCCGAACAATTCTATCAAAGAAGTTTCTCCTATTCAAGATGTTCATGATCCTATTGCAAATCCTAATGCTCACACTAAAGATGATGATGTCCTTGGTTGTCATATAGATGCTGATGAACTTATTGATTATCCTTTTGCATCTGCCGCATCCATCCTAGGACCTCTTTTACCAACACTAAGGCCTTAACATCTTCCTTTCATCTTGGGCCCTTATGTCCATTCACTTTCCCCTCCTAACTCTCCTAATTCATCATCCATTTTGGGTCCTTGCATCCGTCCATCTCCTATTATTCCTCAAGATCAACATAGAAAATTGAATGTTCTCTCCCTCCTTCTACAAGTCCCAAGTCTTTTGGAAGAAACTTGAATGTTCAATACAAGAAAAAGAAGCAATACAAGAATCTATCAAAAAAAGAAGATCACCATGTCTCCTCTAATCGATATGGATGCATAAAGTCAAAGAGATATCTAAGAGGAAAACTACAAGACAAGTATGGGTTTCAAAATCCATCATTGAAGATATTCTCTCTAAATCATCAAGAGGAAATAACAAGCCTGAGGCTATATGGATTCCAAAGTCTCTCTTGAAAGAGTCTAATATTGAACAAAAAGTGAAGTTGACATTCAAACTTCCAAAGGCTTCCACTTCATCTTCTTCCAAAAACATTCTTCCATTCCTTGCACTTGAACCGGAACCTCTACTAAACATTCGTCATATTCCTTCTCGTATTCCTTCATTCATGTTTCCTCCACCCTCTCAACACCCTTCAAGGTGTGTGTTGACATTGATCTTGCCTTCCTTTCCATCTACCCTTTCACAATCCTTCCATTCATTATCCTTCTACCTCCTATCTTCCAACTTCACTCACTTTACATAAAACCTTATCCTCCATTTTTCTCTTCCATCTTCCTTTCCCTATCAGCATCTTTAAGCATATGATTTTGAATCCTTGGCATATCATAGTTTATCCTTTCAAGGATGATTATCTAAAAATCTTGCCTTCTTCCAAAAAAAATTAAAAATTTTAAAAAAATAAAATTGAAAAAAGAAAAAAAAATTAAAAAAATTAAAAATGTGCCTTGGTAGAAACTTGGAAACAGGCACCTTGGTAGCAAAAGTAAAGAAAAATAAATTCATCCTATGGTGAAAACCACTCCCTTGTGGCACCTTTGATAAGTACCATGATGAAAACTTGGTAATTAATTATCATGCGTATTTCTACATATTTCATCCATTCTGTCTTCTCTCTTTGATCTTGACAATGTTGAACTATATGTGAACATTTGGCTGTCTTGTAAGCTATCTTACGATGATCTTTCTTTCATTCCATTCATGTTTAGCCTTCATATTTATTTTCCTCCATTCATTCTAGCCTTTCACTATCATTTTCCCCTTTGGTCTTGATCTAATAAAAAGGAGTAAAACACGATGCTATGAAGCCTCTTGACATGTCTATTCCTTTGGACTGCATCATTTTCTTCTTTTGCATTACGCTTTTGTAACTTATCCTATGATAGTCTTTCATTGCTTGTCCAAATGTGCTTTACATGACAATTTTTCCCTAGCTTGGGTACTCTTGAGGAGTTTGTCCTTGAGGATTTATTACCTCCATTCTCCTTCATTCCCTAGTCTTTCATCTCTTCCGTCAACTTGCTACTCCCTTTTGTCCTCCACCTTGCTAGATATTGGGACTACATGATGTGATCTTGCTTGGGAGTTTGATGCCTATTCTATCTGGGGGCATCCTTTGTACATATTTTATTGATCCTAAAAAAATTCCAAAAAAAAAATCATATATGATGCTGAAAAAATCCTAAAATAAGCATAAAAAGTCCTGAAAAAATTTTTAAAAAAAAAAAAAATTCAAAAAATTCAAAAAAATAGAAAAAGTGCCTTGGTGAAAACTTGGAAACAGGCACCTTGGTAGAAAAAATACAAAAAAAATAATTTTAAAAAAAAAAAATCTGTCTAAGTGGTGAAAACTTGGAAACAGGTGCTACTTGAGGCCTTTGCACCCTTGTTTCTTAGCATGCGTCCTCGACACTTAGCCTTTCTCCATCATGCCTTGGTTTGGAATTGGTCTTTGTCTTTGTCTAGGGGTCATAACTGTGTTAGCTTAGGTCTTTGGGATGCGTTGGTCTTTAGGACATCTTGCAAATGGTGTTTTTTTTCACACCAACCCCAATAGTGCTTTTCAACACTACCCTAGCATCAAGTGTTTCTCAACACTTATCAGATATCCTACCCATAGTCTTGCATGATATGATATTTTTTCCTAGCAGATGTGATACTCAAAGATTGATTCTATGACCTACACACACACACTTAAACATTCGATTCATTGAGACCTGTTTGACTTTATTGCTTTGTGTGCTGTTTATGATGATTTCTTTGATGAGTGTTCTTTTCCCTAAGATGTTTTCGATGATGCATAGCTAGAAGACTGAGGGTATGAGGACATGTTTTATTGCTTTTTCTTCTTGTGGGTATATTTTTTCAGTTCTCACTATCATTAGCATTTATGCTTGATCCACTTGACATTGGGATCTACAAGGTATTATCCTTGACTATTTTTGCAAGTGCATACTTATAGCCATCTTGACTTTCCTTGTGTCTTGATGCGAGTATAATCTTTCCATACCAAACTTAGGTAATCTCACTGCACTAGTCATCTTGACCTATATGTCTTTGGTGCATAGGTGAGATTTCCACATTCCTATCTGATATAGATCATATTCATATACCCATAGTCATACTAGTGTGTATTGTATGATCTTGTGAGGCTACCAATAAAGCTTGATGATGATTATTAGATGTCTATTAGTGTTGTGACCTTGCAAGTCAACCACTTTCATAGTAGCTTGCATTTTTAGGTTCATGTTAGTTTAGTTTTGCATCTTGCATATGGAGAGAGCTCTCCTTTTATCTTTCACGAACTAGTTGGTCAACTACACTCACCTTTCCTTTTCTTTGATCATGTCTTTTCTCCTTGTCTTTCACATCACATCCTTTTCTATTCCTAGCATTTTGACCTTTTGACCTAATTTTCAAAATACCTCAAAATTGTCCAAAAATTGCACCCCTACCTAATTTTGACATCTTGGATCTATTTTCAGGATCGAAATTGAAATCCGAGATCATCTTGATAGTCAAAATCATATTTCAAATTTTCTCTTCTTCTGTGCAGTTGGCTGACCTTTTGAGGCCTGATCCTTCGATCTTTGCTGGGGCATTTTCATTTCTTTCCCCCCATCTCTTTCAACATTCTAGTCTTTCATTCATTTTCAATTGCTTCATCTCTCTGAGGTTTGACTTCATCTTTTCAGTCAAACTGGGGCATGTCTTCACTGCTTGATGGTTATCCTTTCATCTTCGATCATGATTTCTAGTGACTTGATCAAGTTTATCAGTTTACTATTTCTCCTCTACCTAATTTTGATTCCGATTCTGAGGGGGTAGTACCTATCAGATTCATCTTTGATTTAGCTTTATCATTCAGCTCAGCTTGAGATTTTTATTTTGAGACTTGATTATCACTTAACAACAATGGTGATGGTTTTGTCTTTTGATTCTTATCTCTCATTTTAAGACTTGATTATCACTTAAGAACAATAGTGTTGATCTTTTCTTTTGATTTTGAGACTTGACTATCACTTAACAGTAGCGGTCTTGGTCTTGTCTTTCAGCTTATGCTTATGCTTGTCCCAATATGTTCCCATCCATCGAACACGTATCTGGATTGTTTTGCCATCCCAAATCGATCTCACATTTCAATTCCTCTTTGACCGCATATGATCCCAAATTGATCTCACATTAATCAAAGAGGGGCAAATGTATGCACCCTAAAATGGTCACCTAGACTTTGGGCCCCCATTCAACAATTTATCAAATCCCTGAATCAAGATTTTAAAAAATCAACATTTTTTAATTATATCAATTTCCTTGATCAAAGCCTTTTTATCATTTTTTATTATTTTCCTTGGGCTAACCATTTTATCCTATGTCTTTATTTATTTAAAAGGAATATTTCCTCCCCTTTTAATAAATTAAAAGCCCCCACTTTTCCTCTTATCCTAACTTGCACAAATAAATCATTATTCGTATTTTATAAAAAGAAGAAAAAACACTTTTTATCTTATATGGACACAAAAGTCAACTCTTATTTTCTCATTGGAGGATATTTGTGCACATAGATTGCTCCTCTTTCAAGCTCCACCCTTGATTAAATCTTTTGCCTCTTAATCTCCATCATCCATTATTTCTCATTTCCTATAAAAGAGGAGCTGTCTTCCTCATTTGCATGATCAATATTTTATGGTAATGTTATGCTGCAAGTTTTCTAGGTCACTTTGGAGATTTTGAAGATTTGGAGCATTCTTGGCTTTTGCATCTACATGTTATTCCAGTTTTATTTCTTGCATTCTAGTTGCATTGTCATGTCATTCATAGTATAGATTTCATTTATGCTTTAGATAACTTCATCTAGTTTAATTAGGAAGGATTTTTAACACTTGCATTCTTTCCTTTCATAGTTTAGTTTGTACTTTCATTCCATAGTTTAACTTGCATCTCTCATTTCTAGCTTGCATATTCATCTTAATCTAGTTTTCATTGCATTTCATTTGGATTCTTAGAGATATTGGCATGCTTGCCCTTGTCTTCATTTGAATCTCTCATTGTGTGGTTGACTAGCAAGGTCATAAGCTTAATAGCTCTAGATGAGAGAAAATTTCAAATAATCTTGCAACTCCATGCATAGAGAGCTCTAGGTCACTTTCTAAGGTTTCCCATTCATGGATTCCCTTGGATATAATGACTTAGAGAAGTTCACTACTTGAGGTGTACACAAATTAGCTTTCCGTCTAGACTTAGAATTATGCTATCATATCCAATACCAGCTTATCATAATTATCGAGGAGAGGGAGACCCTTAATTCCTAATCTTTTCCAGAAAATAATAACATCGCCTAGTTTTTCACATAGCCAAGTTAAGAAGATAAAACTAAGGATACCAATCTAGCAATTCAATTGAAGTAACATAAATGCATACAACCAATCAATGATAGACCCAAATTATTCTAACTATCAACAATCAAAGTCCTAGAGCCAGATACCATAAAGAATTTAATAATGAAGGTCTAGAACTAACAACAACATCCCCATATTTTCTAAAATGTGTTGATCAAGCAAAAGACTTCATAAAACATTCTAGATTATTGTCAAATTCGACTTGAATATTACATTAAAATTTATCTACCATGCTTATATCCCATAACTCAAGATAATGTAAGATTCAAGAAAGATATTGAAACTATGTATTAGTTTAATCCAGGAATATGAAAAGAATATCAACAATACTAGAAATGACCATGGATTAATCATATAAGAATCTAATATTCAAATCTAGGTCAGAGTTACCATTCACGATTACATAGTCTAACCAAACATTATTAGATGAGAAAGGAATAAGGACTCAGAGCCAAAAGAAAATATGCCAGCAGAAAAATGCATACTTATACAGGTAAGGCAAAGAGAACCAAAATCAAAATTTGAATATATATATATATATATATATATATATATATATATATATATATATATATATATATATATATATATATATATATATATATATATATATATATATATATATATATATATATATATATATATATATATATATATATATATATATATAAAATTTTCTATGTTTCTATGAACATTTGCATGATCTATCATAAATCTATACTAACAAGTGACATTCAATAGGAGTGTATATCTATATATGAGTATTAAAGTGTGTGTATATATATATATATATATATATATATATATATATATATATATATATATATATATATATATATATATATATATATATATATATATATATATATATGCATGAGAAAAGATGTATTCATATTTAACTAGAATAGGTAGATTCTTGTAAACAAGTTGTAACACAGCTAGAAAGTTGAAGAAAATCAATATCTCATATGGAATATAAACATATATCCATTATCAGTATATTTCAAATACCATAGACATTTATCAGAAATTACGAGCCAAAGTCGACAAAGTAAGCAAGAAGAGTATATAGCCTTTGTGCAATAAGGGTATATTATAAGTAGAAACTTTATCAAAAAGGACCAAAGAAGATTATTATATCGTACCCAACTACCATAACCAGAGAAAAACGCTCCCCATACTTCCTAAACTATTTCATCAATTTTCATTTGATAATGATTAGATCTTCATCCGATCCTTCATCCTCTTTAGCTGAATCTTTAGTATCCATGATATTAGTCTTCCCTTTTGGGTTACTCTTGTAGGAATCACCACATACCCAGCTATTCTTGATGAATATTGAGGGTGTGGTTTGGATCTTATCCAATTTCATATTGTGAAAAGATAGAGGAACTTCAAAACCAACTTCCAAACATATTATTTTTTAACCACATAGTATTTGCAATGGGAACTATTCACAACCATTTAAGTGGGAAATATATGTTTTGTTCCATTTCCTACCTGTGTTCATTAAAAATAGTCTTATCCTTAAACATCAAAACTAGCCTCCTTACTATATTCTCAATTTCTTTCAAGCTTCGAATGTTCGTCGTCATGTAATCCTTAGGGTAGGGGATTTCGAGTCTATTGTTAATACTCAAAATTGCTTCCTCTAATCCACCTAGGATTTCCTTAATGAAAATTGTCTTACACTAAGATATGATATCTTGTTTATTAACCCTTTCCATAACCATTAATGTCACAAAGGATCCAACAATGTCAAGATTTATTCTACCTATAAATTCATAATTGAAATACCTCTCACCCATTAACATTTCAACTGCACCTCTAGATAATTCTTCCAAATGTTGCAGGATATAGCTCCACCGCTAAGGTTTGATGCATAATTTCACTCACCAATTGAGAGGAGAAGTCCTCTTCCATGACCTTGTAAAAAGAAAGTTTATTAGAACTTAAAGCCAAAGATGAATGAATGCACAAACCTTTGTGGGTCTAGTCTTCACATGCCATTTCCAATACTTAGATTTCAAATTTTGGAATAGGTATAATTTCATGCATTTAATAGTAGGTGTAAAAAAAAAATCATAAATTAGAATGGGAGAGAATGTGTTTTGAGTCTCAAAAATTAAATTCAACATGGAGGAAACATGGATAAAGCTTTAAATATTATTAAATGTTTAAATAAGGACTCTATCTGCTCATGGACTATTCATAATGTTATGCAAAAGGCTCAAATCCTAATTAGCTCATTTGAGGAATGTGTCATCACACATAATTTTAGACAAACGAATGCCCTTGTTGACTGGACTACTAACATGGCTTGCAAGTTGGAGAAGATGACATCATGGGATGACGGGAGTGATCTGCCTTTTGAGGCAAAATCATTAATAGATAGTGACCGTTTACGGAGTAGGTAGAAAGTGTGTTAAATGGTTTGTTTAATGATGATTATTGATTACAAGGTGAGGTTTCATTATTTCTTTTTTTGTGGGAAGTACAACTTGGTGATGATGCTTCTGATTTGGCATGAATTTTGGGTAATATTTGCTAAGTTTAGTGATGCCAGTTTTATTTATATAATGCTATTCTGAGTTTTTACAGTGATACTGTGAAGGGCTATCTAAGAGATAACATGTCTGCGTTGTAAGAAGACATTTGAACTGGTGAACTACAAGGATTGGAAATAGAACAAGGAGGTGTGGGATATTTTGAAGAAAGTTGGGATGGTGAGCTTTATGGAGAGATTGCATGGTAGAAACCCTACTATGTCGAAGCAGTTCTTCAAAACTTGGAAGAATGGTATGGTTCTTGTGGGAAATCAGTTAATGGAGGTTACAGAGGAAATCATTGTGGAAGCTACTAGTATGAGCATGGAAGGGTTAAATTTTTATAGAGAGAGAAGCATCTCTGAAAAACCTCCCGAGAAATTCCCTGTTATGGACCTAGAAAAGTTGAAACTAGTGAAGGAGGATACTTCCTATTATAACCCTAAGTGCATTTCTCGGTCGTGAAGGTATGTGTTATATGCTATCATCAACTATATTATTCTTGATGGTAGATTTACTAGAGCTTATGGGCATCATTTTATGTTGTTAAATTACTTTAGACATAATGTGAAGTTTACTCTTCCTTTTTATTTCTTTAGTTTGTTGGATTCCACCATTATTAGTTTTCAGAAGGATCCAAAAGGGGACCATGCCTCTCATCAGGGCCTCATGGTTCTTGTGTATGATCTTCTCAAAACAAAAACAAAAAGTGTAAAAACCCTTTTTGAAGGGTTATACCAGGGATGATGAAGAAAAAAAGGGTGACGAGGAGGATATGTGTGTGGAGGAAATAGAGGATGAGGAGGAGGAGCCCCCTTGGGCCTTTTCCTCAAAAAAGGCTTAGTTTAAAGGATCATTTTCTAAGAAAAACATTAAAAGGGCTTCTAATGAAGAGAATGATATTGATAAGGGCATTAGAGATGAGACTTATGAAGAGGAAAAGAGGAAACATGGGAATAAGAGGAAAAGGGGTGAGACCACTAGTACCAAGAAAAAGAAAAAAGGGCAATAAGTACCACTAAGAGGAGAATCATTCTTTCCTTAGAGGATGAAGAGAATCAGGAGCAGGAGAAGAGTTTTGGGTAAAATATTGGGGAGGAGATAAATGAAGATGGTAGGTTGGATGTCAACATTGGTAATCTGGGTGAAGGCTAGATTTCTTTGGAGAAGGAGAAGGATAATCTGCAAAATTCTTACCAGGTTATGGAGGAGATTGTGTATAGTATCGACACAGACATTATAGGAATCATGGCAATGAAGAATACTACTAGTGAGAATACTGAAAAGGAAAATAGTGGGCAAAAAGATTTGCCTAAAGACAAGATTTTCTTGCTGGATTTTACTTGCACACTTGGTAAAATGATGGATGTTATAGGCAATATTAAAAAGGAAATGCGGGTGATGGGTTGTGAGGTGAACATCATTAAGAAGACTAGTCTAGGGGACAAACTAGTTGTTGTGTGCCTTGATGAAATGAAAGATGTGGTGGGTAGAGTGGAGGCTTTTATTGAAATGGTTGACAAAGTCTGTGAGATGGAAAAAAGACTCAAAGAGATGGAGGATAGAGCTATAGATGAGAACTTTGAGGGAAGGCTCCATATGCTAAATAACAGAGTGGATAACTTAGAAGATTACAAGAAAAATTGGTGAGCAATGCCTTATTAGTCTCAGAGCCTACACTGAACATACCAGGATCTTGGTTGACAAGATGGTACAAGAGAAGGGTGATAAAGAGGTTAAGGATTCATGAAAGGCACTATGGGGCCAAGAAAGCATACATGAGCTAGTACAAGAAAATATAGTATCAAAGACAACATAGAGTCAAAGGACCTGGAGGATCTCAAGAACTCTGTTGGGTAGTTGCAAATTATGATGATCTAGGCTGAAGACCTTATGAAGTGCATATAGCTATCTTTTTCTTTTTTGTCCTATATTTTTCTTGTCCTTGTTTGGGATTTTTTGTTTTTTGCCTATTGTTATGGTTGTTTGCTTTTGTGTTATGGCTTATGCTCCTTAGTGTTGCAGCATAGTTTTTGTAAAACTTTATTGACATACTTTTAACTCTCTATTATAGGTTTCAGGTCCTTGTAAAATCTATTTTTACTTAATCAGAACATGGATAAAAGAAATTATTAAAGAGAGAAATGAGGACAATAATTTTTAAAAACATGTTCTTAACCCCTCATCCATTCTCTAGATTGTAAGATAATGCTTTGCATCATGGAACAAATGCAATCATGAAAAGGATAGGACTTATATTTTTATTTTCCTTGTAGATTTCATGCTTATTATTTGAATATGGCACATGCCATATGGTTTGGTGTGTCCAAGCCTATATGGTGAATGCTATAAATGGCAAGAACCTCATATGATGCAACCCAAACTACTTATGGTGGAGCATAAAGGTATTTGGCATCTTTTTGGTTCTCCATCTTGGTGTACATGCCAATTATATATTTAAATTTGAACAATATCACATTTTTGTTTCCTAAATTTGATTTTAAGAGAAAATGCTTAGTTCGCAAAAGCTAATCCAACCTTTAGTGGTGTGAGTTCTAAACATAGTGAGAAATCATAAAATATGGGGCATGCACATGTTTCCACTATTACATAAGTACATCTAGTATCATATGAAGAATTATGACAACTTTACAAAGTACAATTAACGATAGTATCATATTTGTATGATAGGATTCAAGAGGTTTCCCTCTATCTAATTGATGAATATGTCATGTTAGAAATATATGCATAATATAGATCTATATGAATATATTTTTAGAAATTAATTAAATTAAGAGAGAGAGAGAGAGAGAGAGAGAGAGAGAGAGAGAGAGAGAGAGAGAGGAAAAATGATAATAAATATGTACTTATAAATTTGATATTTTCTCTTGCACTTTGAAATATTCTTATCCATCCAATTTTTCCAAGTAGTCACATACCGAAATATGTTTTCCATAAGCTCTTGAATTCCATACAAAAATTTCTAGGTAGGGTATGGCATACATAGTCATAGAAGAAAAGTATAGATGAAGAGAAATGCTCTATTATTTTCTAACACTAGAAGTGGTCATATTAAAGGGTGAGGAAGTTGTATATTGTAGAATCCATCGGTATATTTAGGAGTATATACTTCAAAATACAAAGATCTTATATTTTAAATCTAGTGAGTTTCTTTGTAAATTAGCCTTTCACCAAACTAAGGTCACATATTCACGTCAAGAATGAAGATCCCAATAGGTGCAACTAGGAGGCCATTTTAGTCCAAGTCATTCTCTAAAAATGAGTTTAAAACCCTTAAATATAAGGTTCTCAATTTTATTCTCCTTTTATCCCTATATTTTCATGCTTTTTAGAGTCCTTACTATAATATGATGACCCAAAATGGTGGTAGCACCCTATATAAGAGGGATCTAAGATCTAGGTACAATTCTATTAAAACTAGAATTAAAATGGCCTAGCTACATTTTTTTGTCAATACCAAGTTTTCTTTATCCTCCTAGAGAGAAGCATAAATTTAATGATAAAAATTTGAGATGATGATTTAAAACACTTATTTGGTTGGATTGCTTTTCTATATAAGAGAAACATAAGTTTATTGATAAGAGTTTGATGCCTTGGTAGAAAACCCTTGTTTTGGTTATGTATCTCTTTATGGTTCAAATCTATGTGAGCCATGGCAATTGATAACAATAGTGGTAAGTGATGCTATAATTCATTTTGTGGAATGAAATGCCACTTTGGAGCATTTCCCCCATGAAATTAAAATCCCAAACATTTATTGATGTTATTCTAGTTTTCAATTAATAGCATCCAAGCTAAATTGAAATAAACACTTTTTCTAACCAAAATTTTAATTTTGGATAGCAAAAACATTTTTCCCTTAGCAACTTGAATTTTGAAAGTTAGGAAGGGAGTTATTTCACGGAATGATCTATTAGATAAAAGACAAGAGTATGCTACAAATTATATCTAACCAGACTCTACATTACAGTAATGTAAATAAACTAAAACCTTATAGTATGTACTAGACATCATATGACAAATTGACAAAAATCTAATTAGAGCAACCACCATATGTTTTATATTATATTAAAATGTAAGGATTTCTACCTCAATATATTATATATATATATATATATATATATATATATATATATATATATATATATATATATATATATATATATATATATATATATATATATATATATATATATATATATATATATATATATATATATATCAATTTTTACTCTTTAAAATTTTCTAATATATGATTTATTATATCTAATTATACCAAAGTAATTATATTACTTAATATTTATTAAACTTTTTAGCTAATTTTTCAATTGTAAGACAATAATGTAAACTAATAATAACACAATAGCTTTTTTCAAATGTGAATCAAACATTCTCTTATATATAATTTTTAAAATTTGAAATTATTTCTATCCTAAACTGATACCAAATAGATATTCTATTAACGATATTTAAATTATAAATTTTAAAATTACCTCTACAATAGAAAAAAAATAGCAAAGCCCTCACATCTAACCAAATCATTATATAAAGTCATAAAGAAAAGGAAATGAAAGTGACTTTTAATGTCAAGAGAGGGTAGTCCACATTATCTTACCTTATTCATTGTCTTCCACACACCAAGTCATCACCAACTAGTCCACTCACAAAGTGTCAGGAATTTGTTTTTTAAGTGTTTCTTCCTCAGATAACAAGAGTTGAGATTTATATTTTTTTTTTCTATTTTTAACCTTCTTAACATCAGAGAATTATTGGCAAATACAAGTTATTTTTTTACAAAATTATTGAGAGATTGATGGAGACACTTAAGGTTATGTAAGCCCATCTTTCTAATGTCATGATTAACTCACACAAAGAACTATTTTTAATTGTTATATAGACAATAGTCTAATTGATGGTTTATAGTGTCAAATTGAGGCTTTGTATACATTTGCATGATTTTGTGTGAAAAATAGTTGCATCCCACAAAGAGCTGTAAGACATTTTAAAAGTGTTTTTCCTTCACATAATAAGAGTTTGAATTCATACAATTTTATTTTTAGAATTTATTTTTAACATAAGAGAATCATTTATAGTTGTAGGAGATATTCTCTACAGTAAGTCAAATTGTGATATGAGTTTTTAAGTTAAACTCATTGACCCATGTTTCATGAGTAGTGGTTCACAAGAACCCATCTCTCATGACTAGATGAATGGAACACTTAGCACTCTTTGCATCTAGGTGATAACCACAGAGCTGAAGAAGGGGGCCTTCATGGGATACTCCAATTCAAACACACTTAATCATAGAGTTTCCTCGAAGGATAAGTGGTCTTTATAATGAATGATTAATGAGGCACAACACTTGTTTAAGGTTTTGCAAGTGGGGTTGCAAGCAAACTGAGATTCACCTTGGAGGAAACTCCATGGTTAAGTATGCTTGAGCTGGAGTAGTACTGGAATATGTGACCTCCCAGTGCATCACTTCTGTGACAATCAGCTAGTGCAATGAATGCTAAATGTTACATTCATTTTCATGAAAGATCCAGTTTCTTGTAAACCACTACTTATGAAACATAGATCAATAAATTTAATTAAAAACTACACAATTAAAACTTAATAACAATCAGAAAATCATGACAAATAATTTATCAAGAGTTTGATAGATACATTTGAGGTTCATACTTCACAGATTGTAAACTGATCTTTCGGTGGTCTCATACCAAACGTTAAGCTCAACCGCTGTCTTTAAATTATGTCAGAGTTATACTCCATCGTTGTATAGCCGATAAGGGAAGAGAGGCCAGTATAGTGCATAGTTAAGGGCAAATGGTGGCTCCTTTGCACGCAGTAATCGTGTCGTGTCCTGCACAAGGCCATGTCAATGCACTGATGAATCTTGCAGAGCTCCTGGCCATGCGAGGATTTTTCATAACCTTTGTTACTACTGAATGGACGGATCAGCGGCTTTTAAAAGCAGCTTCCAAAGATGCAGCGGCACGTGACCGTGAGATTCAAGAAAGGGGCTTCCAATTTCGGTTTTTGACTTTCCCAGACGGCTTACCGCCTGAACATGGCCGAACTACTGACATTGGTGAGCTTTTGGTTGCGCTGCAAAGATCGGGCCCTGCTTTGGAAAGTGTGTTGACTGCATCACACGAATCTGCGCCACCAATCACCTGTATTGTTTCCGATGGCTACATGTCCTGCACGGCAGAGGTGTGTAAAAATCTTGGGGTCCCGAGAGTTATCTTCTGGCCTACTTGTACTGCATATTCCATTATTCACAAAAACGCTTACTTTCTTCAGTCTCTGGGCCATATCCCTGTCAAAGGTATTTATCTTTTGTTTTTTTTTTCCATTTTTCATTTTTGTGGTGTTGATTAACCGAGGTTGGCGTTCCCATGTTCCACATTGCTTGGCACCAAAAGGGCTGTTACGAATGCCTGTATTGTTCTGTTTGCCCTGTTTTACTTGTTTCAATCGCACTGTGATATATTACATTGAACTTAGTTTAGTTAGTTTTGTTTTGTCGTCCAATATTTGAAAACAATTCCTCATTCCATTAATGTCTTCTAATATGCCGAACACTTTTATTGCAGAGGAGGACTTAAAATCAAAAGAGAGAGTCATCACATGCCTTCCCGGCAAAATCCCACCTATCAGGCCAACTGACATCGTCTCTTTCTTCCGCGAGAAATATGTCTCTGAAATCACTTACGAGTGCCTTCTTTACGAATCTCGCTTCCAAAGTATTGCAGACTACGTGCTAGTCAATACTTTCGAGGAGTTGGAAGGAGGCAAAGAAGCACAAATGGATCTCAGCGTTAATGGATGCCCTGCTCTGGCAATAGGCCCTGTGTCTCTTCCAAATTTCTTGGAGGGTAGGAGTTCCATGTACAGCATGTGGGAGGAGGATAAAAGCTGCCTACAATGGCTAGACTCTCAACCAAAGCAATCTGTGCTATATGTTTCCTTTGGTAGCATTGCTGTAAAGTCTGAAAGACAATTGCATGAACTCGCTCTTGGACTAGAAGCTTGTGGGTACCCGTTCTTGTGGGTGCTGAGATCAGATATAGCAGAAGGTAAGCCCTTGCAATTGCCAGAGGGTTTCAAGGATCGTACCAATGATAGAGCC
The DNA here is from genome assembly GCA_027943335.1 of Chamaecyparis obtusa. NCBI lineage: Eukaryota > Viridiplantae > Streptophyta > Pinopsida > Cupressales > Cupressaceae > Chamaecyparis > Chamaecyparis obtusa. Next base: position 362,369 of record BSBK01007239.1, on the reverse strand, counting down.
CTGATTGTTAGTTGGACGGAGCAATTGAAGGTAAGGCGTTTCTTACGCGCTGTTACTTTTGAATTCCAAAGCACCATTTATCTATTATACCCTTAAATTTAATTTTAAATTAAGTTTTCTATATTTGTAGGTGCTTGCTCACCCTTCTCTCGGAGGGTTTCTTACACACTCTGGGTGGAACTCTACTTTGGAGGCCATTAGTATGGGAGTTCCTCTAATTGGATGGCCTTATTTTGGTGATCAATTTATTGATTGTCGATTTGCAAGAGACATATGGAAAGTCGGCTTAGATTTTGAGGGTGTTGATGTAGATGAATTCAAATTGGTGACAAAAGAGACGGTAGAGAGTACAATCAGAAATCTAATGGAAGGTTGTATTGGAAAGGAATTGCGAGAAAATGTCGAGAGGTTGAAGAAGGTAGCAAGTAAGGCAGTGATGGAAGGAGGAACTTCTCATACAAATTTGAATACTTTTATAGAGGATATACAAAAGATAGCGAAATCAAATGTATAGGGAGTTTTTAAATTTACTCTTGCATGATTAACAATTTTTAATATATATGTTTTATAAAAATGTCCGTGAGTGGAATAACTAGTATGATTGAACGCTAAATTATACTTGTTCCTAAGTACGCCCAGTGACTTGGCATCATTTGTTACATATTTCTCTTGCTTTTTTCATCTTTGACATTTAAGATAACATCAAATTTTATCTTGAAGAAAACTACGCTACCCAAGACTGACTTGATTTTGATATAATAGACCACTAAGTACCTTTGAGTGTCATTTTCATTACTATAAAAATCTAGTTGATCATTCATAGTATTGTCTTCCTTAAAGAGAAAAATAAACCTCATCTTCTATAGAGGAAAAAATTATGCACATCATGCTTGAGAGCATATTAGCTTCTTGCACTTCTATAGATTTAGACTAGTACTCCAAATAAATTTGAAGAACCACATTGAATTTTTCAACTTCTTTGACCAAAAGTACATATCATTCTTGAAGAAGTTAAATAAGATCTTTGTTATGTTCTTTTTAATCTATGTTGAATTCCTCATCAAAATAACATGGAAAAAAGATTTTATTTTTCACGGTCTATGGCTTTCTTGCTCCCTTTGTGCTTGAATTTTTTTATGTGGATGGTGTTCATTAAGGGGAGGATCCCTTGCCCCCCACACGATGTGCCTTGTGAGACTCCCACTAAGCCTCTCTTGACTTTATGAGAGGGACCTACTTTTGAGGAAAATGTGGTAGCATTAGGTCCCTTCTTCAATAGTCTATAAGACTCTTTAAGTGATAGTTTTGAGTTGTGTTGTCATTACCCCTTTGGTTATAAGGTTGACTACAAAGGATAAGGTTAGATAATTTATTATGGCTAAATGTTTAAAGATCTTGTCCCTAGGAAATCATGTGAAGAGCTCCAATTGCAAGGGTTGGAAGAATGTTCTTCTTGGGGAATCACGTCCTATCTAAACTATTCCATATTTGTATGGTAATTTTTTTATGTGAATGGAATACTGAAAAATAATGGAGATGACATGGATCTTTCTTTCCTTCATAACATCTCTTTTTTGAAACCTTTCCCTAATAATTAGTTGATATTTGTTTTTGATTAAGAAACAAATAGATTTTATAGGGACTCAAAACCCTATTATAGAAATAGTCTAAATATATAACATTGTAACATTGTCTCTTAGATAAAAAAATATTATATAGGGACTCAAATGTTAACATTGTAACTTGTGAGTCCCTAAATATATAACATTGTAACTGTGTACAAGGAAATGTACCTTCATAGAATTAGTATTGAACAATAAATGAAATAGAAACTAAATAAACCACAATATAGCATCTATTTAGAAAATGAATGAACAATTAAGCATCCTATGACTCTCTAACTAAGAGTGTTAATGTGAAGCTGTCAACAAGCTTCCATTAATGAGAGTCCTAGAATGAGAAAAATTGATAAGATAAGCTAATTAATCAATTCCGAATATAAATGCTCAAATTAACTCTAAATTTCCTTTCTAGCTATAATTCTCAAGAGGTTAGATGCAATTCTTAGATTTGTGGTTATGAATTATGATTGATTTTGGTCTTCCTTTTATTGATTAGGCAAGGGTAGGGGGTGTAGTTGTGTTGATCATGATTAAGCTTGAGCTGAGTCTTTGGTTCCACCCTTTGAAGACAATTTAAATATTGTGTCCTCAAAGCTTGGGACAAGGAGACAAGATGAGTGGACAAGATGCCCTTTCACTTTGAGTGATTGAGATTGAATTTGGCTTGATCCATGTGAATGCATTTCCTTAAATCCTATTGGTTGATTGATTTTCCTCCCCTTTTGGTTGTTGAGAGAAATTAGGATTTATTAATTGATTTAATTAAATTTATTTAGCCATGTACCCCTTGAATGGGTTGAATTTAATTTAATTCAAAACTATACAATTAATAGAATTAATTGCACATTGATTTGATCTCACTTGATTAATAATGCTCTTGATTTTGATTTATCTTGAATTAAGACTTGATTTTAATTTTGATTGGATAAATGTTTGATTTGATTCAATTGCTTTGATCTTGTCCTTGATTTACTTTGATTTGCCTTGATTTTATTTGATTTATTACTTAATTATCTTTGTCCATTTTTAGGTGATTAAAAATGCCCCTCTTTGAGTTGATGTGCGAAGCATGTCGATTCAAAGAATGTTTTGATCCAACTGATAAAAGGTCCTGATTTTGTCGATGTTCGATCTTTGATGTTCGTTTGATGTGATTCGGTAGTTGATTCTTGATATCTGATATAAGTTTGATGCAGTTCTGATGATGTCTGTTCAATTGATGCTATTCTTTGATGGTCATTCTGATGATTAATCCTTGATATGATGGTTGATCCGATGAAAGATTCTGATGTGATACCTAAATGTATGATATATTTTGATGCGATGCCCCCATTCGATTGATTAATGAAAATTTTTTTGATAAAAGCTTGCTCTTTGATTTGATGGTCATGCCCCTGATTCGATGATGATGCTACTGATGCTGATTATCCAATGGTATGCCCGCTCAGAAATGAAATAAAATTTGATAGATGGTTGAACTTTTTTGACAATTTAGGTCAAGTTACGTTGATTTAGGTCAATTTATAATGAATTTTGATTTCATTTTTGATATTGTTTTAACATCTGTTTGATGACAAATGTCCCTGCTTTGGCCGATTTGATAAAAAAAATTTAATCCCTGGGTCAATTCTGGTGAAAGATACCCTTTATAGGTCAAAGATACCCTTTTTAGGTCAAAAGGACCTATATAAAGGGGTAAAATGTCTTTTTACTATTTATTTTAACTTTTGAGCTTTGACCTCCATTGACTTTTTGACGATGTCAATCCTAATTCACGAGCACAGATTCGAGTGAGGTCACCATTATTAGTGTCCACCTGCATATGGACCTCCGGTAAGTGCCTGATCCTCTTAGTTTTTCTATTTTATGCATTTAAATTCAAAAAAATTTGAAGTTTTCATGCTATAACTCTATTTTTTTTCTTTTTTATTTCCAAGTTGCACTTTTGCAATTTTAAATAGTGCTTTTACTTCCCATGTTGCACTTTCATGGTTAAACAATGCTTCTACATTCTGAAACTGCACGTTTACACGCTAGTTTTAGGGCCAATTTCACTTTTGCCTTGTCAATTAGCGCTTACGCTCTTGTTTTCACTTTTGCCCTTTAAAATAGTGGTTATGATATTTAGAATAGCGCCTTCAAATATTTTTAGTGCTTTTGCCTGATGTTGCACTTTTAAATCATTAAGTAGCACTTTTAAACATTTAAACAATGCTTTTACATTTTAGCCCTTTTAACTTGCCTAAAATAGCGCTTTTACCCTGTCAGAAAAGATTTTTATTTAACTTAGTCCACTTTGCAATTTTTTCAACGTCATCAATCAGATGATAGGCTAAGGTATCAAGCTTGATTTTATAGCGAGTTGTAATATGTCAGTATGAGTCAGTCATAGTGTGAATATTTGATTGTTAATCTAGATTCAGATGATGGGTGATGATGAATTTTCCGTTCTATCTGAGTAGAACCATGAAAATTGATTGTGGTTTGATATTTTTAAATTTTTGATTGACTTAGAATGGTCCAAATAATAACTGATTTCAATTCTGATGTGATTTGAACTTACTTTTTGCAGGATAACCTTAAGTCGTTAGGTATTCGCGGTGCTTACCCATTATCGATGAGCATGATACCCACTTTGAGTGCGGTTAATCATCATCACATTAGTCTTTGTGGTTTGTCTTTCCTTTTGAATCTTCCTCAATTCCAAGTGAATTGGGGTCTTCTTACTACTATGGCTAAGCGTTGGCACTTAGACCATAATACCTTCCATCTTCCCATGGGGGAGATGACTATTACCCCTGAGGTTATGTATCACATCCTATAGTTACCTACTCATGGAGAGCTAGTTTACTATGATTCCCTCTATGATGGATCGACTTGTCGATGAGTGTTGATGGATCCTACCATTGGTGATGCTCATATCCAGTGGGTGTAGTTCCTTTCATTTCCTGTGTTACCAGCTATTTTGGGTACTTTGATTGGTGGATTCTTGCTTCCTGATAGACGGGAGCACAAATTTGCTATTTGTTGGGGTCCTATCCTCGAGGATTTGATGACACATCCTCATCGCTTTGATTAGGGTTCTTGTGTCTTGGCTCAATTATACATGAGTTACACATAGTTGTTTATAGGTGATCAGTTACGTTTAATACAGGAGCAATTCTTATACAGCTTTGGACCTAGGAGCATATCCCAATGACACATCCCATCATAGCACGGCAATGCAATCCAAGTTGACCATTTGCTTGGATGTATGAGGGTATTATTATCCAGACCCATATGGGTAAGCTTGATTATTGGCATCGTGTCATTGATGACATGGATACTATTGTCTGGAGGCCATACATTGGTTGCGAGGCTTTTCCTGAGGATGATTCTGAGTTACCTTACATGTTTTTCCCTCGATGGATGATTGGGCATTCTACTTACATCATTGAAAGGTTCTTCTTCTGGAGAGTTCTGCATTAGTATGGGTGCACCGAGGGTATGCCACAGGGAGTAATGATGTATGCTCAAGTGGAGGTAGTGTAGGCAGAGAGATCATTGTGGGGTCCATGTTTTTATTATGTTTGAGTTGTCAAAGAGATTCTAGATCTTGGATATCTTCCTTGGTCTATGAGAGAACACATTATGGATGTTGGGATCACAGATGAGTATGCTACTTGGTTGCATCGATACCCTTTTCCTAGATTTACTAATCCTGCAGAGAGAGTTCCATGTATTGATAAGCTATCAGATGGAGATGACGATGTTGTGGAGGATGATGTAGATGATGGTGGAGATGATGATGGTGGGGATGGTGGTGGTAGGATTATGGCACGCCATGGATGACATGGTCGTTGAGAAGCCAAAGCAGGTAGGGTTCATATGCCAATGATTGTTGTTTCTCCTATTCCTAATGTGGGTAGAGGTCAAGGTAGAGGTGGTGTGGACAGATCTCTCCATCAGGTTGCTAGGGATCCTACCCCGAGACATGGTCAAACCAGGGTCAGATGATAGAGAGAGGTTGAGGCACAGGTGGCTCAGGTTTTACTAGATCAAGCACAGGGTCCTCTTGCTCAGTAGGGTATACCGCCAATTATTCCACAAGCTCCACCTTCTCAGGGACATATTTCTACTTCTGCTTCTATTTATTCTTCGATGCCATCTTCATCATCACATCCTTCTTCTTTCGACTTTGTTCCATCATTTTCAGTTCCATCTTCTTTGATTCCTCCACCACAGTCTTCTACAGCGCAGGCTCCTAGTGTGATTGCACCAGAGGTTCTTTCTTTACAGTTCGATGTCTCTAAGATTAAACAGGAGATGAGATAGTTGAGTTCTATGATGCAGGATTTGATGGCTATGATGAGCCAGCATGGGTCACAACCTAGTTCGAGTTAGCCTCCAGATAGTGCTCTTGGTCCTGATGGCAGAGATGGTACCCGTGGTTCAATGCTTTGAGATATTTCTAATTATTTGATGGTATGCATGATCTCATTTCTTTATTGTTATTATCAAGACATTAGACTCTTATTGTATCATTTTTGATTCCTTGATGTTACTTATGCTGACAATTTGATTATTTGATAGACATTGATATTTGGATATTGCGTTTATGATTATTTGATAGACTCTGATATTTTGCTCATTTCATGATGATGGTACCGTAGACTCTGATTCTCACTTTGATAGATTTACTATATATGATGTCATGATGTGTTGGATTTCTTTTTCAGGTTTTTAGCATGCTATGCAGATGTAGGTGGTTCTATCTCCTATATGCTTTGTTTTATGCTTTCCAGATGTAATTTTGAAATGAATGCATATGTTCTAATGATGCTTAAATGTTTGTCTTATGTATGACATAGAATAGATGTATGAATAGGATAATGTGGGTTCTAATGATTAATATTTTAATGATGCATGCAATGATGTATGGATGTAATGAATAATGTATATAAATGGTTTTAATGGATGCAATGTATGTAATGGATTTTAAGACGACTTAAATGATATGCACCTAATGATGATGATTATGATTTTTGAAATGTAATTTGTATAATGATATAATGATGTATGGAGTGGTAAATGCATTGAATGAATGATTTACTTTTGTAAAGAAATGATGCAATCTAAATGAAATGAATCTGATACACTTAATGATTTTTAGCATGGATGAATGGAATAATGAGCTTAATGTGATGAATACAACCTAATATAATATATACATGATGCATGCAACCTAATTCGAATGATGTAAATAATGATTCTAATGATGATGGTTAATGCAACTTAATGTAATGAAGCTAATGAAATCCACTTTTATTTTTTATTTTTGGAGTTTCCAATACACTTGATCACATATAGTTTTTGATGATTCTTTTGATTTTTGATTTGACTACACCCCCTTTCTTTTTTTGTCAATTTTCCCTCTTGCGAATTAAATTAAGCTAAGAAAGGCAATATATATTAAATGCATTTAATCTAAGATGTATGCAACTAACTGTCATTATTCAAAAATTTGAAGCTTATAATCATCATTGAGCAATTTTGGAATCCTATTTAGTACAACCATCACTAGTTCAACTATGATGATATGAATACTTTTTGCACCTCTTTCTTTTCTTTCCCATCTCTTTTTGGTATGACTATCACTGATCAAAACCAATCATGAGAGTGTGAATATTGAGTTTGTCAGATTCTATGTTGCAAGTGGATTTCAATATTATGATATTGAAGATCAAAATACCTAATGTATCCTTTTGCATAAACAAATAGATATCTTAGTTCTATCCTATGTACAAGTCCTCGATGATTCTTTGATGATCACGTCCTTAGACAAATAATACATGATTTAAAACTTTGATTTAAGATAGTCATTCAAAAATTAATAAGATATCATACTTTCAACATAGCTTGTCTAGTTTAAAAACTTTCATCGATTCTCTAGAAAGACATGATTTCATCAATCAAGTCAACACTTAGAAAAAAATTTGCAATGTTTTTCAAATCCATATTTCAAGTGTAGTTCAATCCATTTCATATTTTTAATCCTGATAAAGATAATTCATGTGAGATCTCAGATCAAATTTTCGTTTGGCTTAAATTGGATTAGAATGAGGATTTGATTAAGTGTTTCCACTTGTAGTTTTGATGAATTGATTCTCTGATTGATTGAAATTTTTTTTGATGAATCCTTTCTCCTTTAGAGTAGATTTCCCCCAACTAGATATGATTTCGATGTTGGACTTAGGAAAATTTGCAGATTAGGTGACCAAAATCTTTAGGTACTTGCAAATGTAACTCTGGGATTTTATTATGCAGTAAATACAAATGTTGGTTAATGCAATATTTACAAGGTGACCTTCTAAGTATGTGATTGACTTCGACTTTCAATGGTGCTTGTTTACCAGGTTTTCACTGATTGAATGGATCATGCTTTCTTTTTCCATTTTTAAAGCTTTTTCCCTTTTTTTTTTACCAAGGTTCCTATTTGCTAGGTTTTCACCAAGATACTTTTTCTCTTTTTCGATATTTTTTGTATTTTTTGTATTTTTGATTTTTTTCTATTATCAAGGGGCCTATTTGCTAGGTTTTCACCAAGAAAACATCTTTAGAGGATCATTTTTGAATGTTTTTTTCTTTCTTTATGCTCAATTTTCCATTATTTTTTATCTTTTCTGCTTTTCAATTTATTTTTATTTTTTCAAGATCTCTTTTAACTATGTGCAATAAATATGATGCTCCTCATCTAATTCTCTGATACTCTTTATACTATCTCATCTATCTCATGTGTAGAACTTCTTTAGATGAATGCTATTGATAGGTTCATGTAGCTCTTCTCCATCACAATCTGCTAGTTTGTAGGTGCCGGTGCCAAAAGAATTGGTGATAACAAAAGGTCCTAACTAGTTTTCTTCCCATTTCCCTTTCTATTCTCTTTTTGCATAATTCTTGGGATTTTCTCACAAAAGTAGGTCACCTACATGGAATGTCCTTTCTTTGATGTGTTTATTATAGGTTCTTGACATTCTATTTTGATATACCTTTAAGTGCTCAAATGCTTGTTGTTGTTTCTCATCTAGCAATTCTAGCTCATGCAGCCTAGCAACCCTATAGTCTTCTTCAATTATCAACCCATGTAGCAATACTCTCAAGGATGCAATCTCTACCTCCAAAGGTAATACGACCTTTGCTCCAAAGACTAATGAAAATGGTGTAGCCCTCGTTGGCATCCTAATGCTAGTTTTATATGCCCATAGAGTCGGGTTTATTTGGACATGCCAATCTTTGCCTGAGTTATCAACCGTTCTCTTCAATATTTTAAGGATATTCTTGTTCGTTGCTTCTACTTGTCCATTACCTTGTGGGTAATAGATTGAAGCTCAATGATGAATCATATGAAATTTTGTGCATAACTCCTTTAAGTCCTTGTTTTTGAAGTGCTTTTCATTATCCGTTATGATGGCATGAGGTGCACCATATCTACATATTATATGATTTAGGATAAACAAAGATATCTATACGTTGGTTGCAGTTGATAAGGGTACAACTTCCACCCATTTGGTAAAGTACTCTATTGTCGTGATGATGAATTTATAACCATTTGAAGATGGTGGATAAATCATTCCTATTAAATCTAGGCCCCATTGATATAACGACCAAGGTGTAGTCATTGGATGAAGCTCTTGTGCGGGCACATGTATCAAGTTTCCATGGAATTGACACTTTCTACAAGTCTTTGCAAATTAACAAGCATCTCTCTCCATCGTAGGCCAAAAATATCCTATCCTAAGAATTTTGTTAGCTAGGGTTAGTCCATTTGAATGTGACCCATAGATTCCCTTGTGGATTTCTCGCAAGGCTACATTTGCGATGCAAGAGCATCTCGGGTCCTTGGCAATCCTGTGTCACCAAAAACATATTTGAGTTTTTTTGTGTTGCTCAGTTCCTTCTTTGACCAAGTTGGTTGGTTTGCTTTGGTTACTGAGTTTGGTTGGTCATCTCCTGGGCAGCTAGTTGTTTCTTTGGTGCTTGGAGATGCTTGTTTGTTGCTCAGTCATCCTTGTTACCAAGTAGTTTATTTTGAGTTTCTGTTGAGACCAACCTGTGCATTTATTATGGGTCATGGATTTAATGTTGGTATCCATCATTGGGAAGTGTGTGGTCCCATATCTGATTGATCCTTCCATTGATTATGGATCTGAAGGTCAGCTCAGTTTGGTAGATTCTTGTATAAATGTAGTTGTTGGGTTAGAGTTTAGGAGGTAGTTTTTGATAGGAGATAGAAGATTAGAGATTTGGTAGATCCTTGCATGTTTGAGGACTTCTATAATTTATTATAATATCTGGTCATAACTAGGAAGGCCTTACAGCCCATCATGTATGAATTAATTGAAGTTAATATATGAATGATCCTTCATTTTCTCTCTCCCACTATGTTGTTGTTTCTTCCACGTAGTGTTGAGCAAGGTGGATCTAGTTAGGGTGTGCCATCCTTTGGCCCCTACCCACCCCTCTTTATATCAAGTGGTATCAAAGCATGGTTGATATCTGGATCTAGGTCTACAGATCTAGGTTTGTAGGTTCCTTCTTGTAAAGCCCTAGTTGATTTGTTGTGGGGTAGAATATTGCGATCTGACCTACAATTACAAAGGGTTTTCAAGATGGTTTGTGGGAGGTGAGATGCGAATCTTGGATTGGTAGACATGTTAAGACAAATTGCTGCTAGATTGGAAGTTGTGGAAACAACCCAGAGAAGAGGCATATATCTTGAAGATGTTAGTGATGACAAATTTGAGGAAGAACAAGGTAATGTAGAACCTGCACCTATGATTGATCAGGGTGAAGAAATATTTTTGAAGGCTTTGACAAGTCTGATGTCTACACAACATTTCAATCCTCCTAAGTATGGTGGAAAGTTGGATTTTGATGAATTGGTAGATTGGATCACTGAGATGGAAAGGTATTTTGAATATGAGAATGTACCTAACGATAAGAAAGTAAAGATTGCAAGGACAAAGTTCAAAAGCCATGCATCCTTATGGTGGGAGCATCTATAGCTAAACATAAAAAGGAAAGGCAAAGACAAAATAAAGGTATGGAATTAAATGGTGAATAAATTGAAAGGAAAGTTCTTACCTTGTGATTATCAGATTAACCTAGTTAGGTGAATGCAAAGTTTGAAGCAGAAACATAGCTCAGTAAAAGAATATACTGAGGAATTCTATAGACTAGATATTAGATCTAGACATGATGAAGATGATGTGGAAAGAATTGCTAGATACCTGAAAGGTTTGAGAGTTTCCATCCAAGAAGAGATCAACTTGGTTAAGTTGGAAAGCATTGAAGAGGCTTATCAATTTGGTTTGAAAGCCAAGGAGAAATTGAACAAGAGACATGAAAAAACACAAAGAGGTATAGGTGGTAGATTCCCTAGAGGAAGAGGTAGATCCTATGGTGAAAATAGTAGATCTGAACCAGAAAAGAAAAATCTAGAAAAAGGCAAGACCGAGTGGAAAGGTGAAAGTTCATCTAGAGGCAAAGATAATAACTATCGAGGTGGTTATAGAAGAGGAAGTTTCCAAGGAACTTGTTATAATTGTGGAGAAGAAGGACATAGGTCATTTGAATGTACACAAGTAAGAAGGTTGGTAACAATCAAAATTCACTGGTGCAAGAAGAGTCACTGAATGAACCTAAAAAGGAAAGTAACTTGATGGTAAGAAGGGTACTGTGGAATGAAAGTAAAAAGGAAGATTTGGTAAGGAAAAGTTTGTTCAAGACTAGATGTAGATTTTCTGAAAAAGTTTGGAAGGTAATCATCAACAGTGGTAGCTTGGAGAATTTGGCATTCGAGAAGATGGTCACAAAATTGCAATTAGAAAGGTTGGAACATTCAAAACCCTATCAAATTTCATGGATCAAAGATAAGCACACACTCCTGGTAAGTGAACAATGTTATGTGAGTTTGAAGATTGGAAAGTACTATGATAAGGTGTTATCTGATATCATTCCTATGGATTGTTGTCATATTTTGTTGGGTAGACCTTGGCAATATGATAGACATGATATATATGATGGAAGATTGCATAAGTATACTATTGTGGCTGATGGAAGAAAACAAATCTTGTTACCTTTGATGGAAGAACTTGTTCATAATGTTTGCAGATCTATGAAATTTTTCTTCATGGAAGGAAGAAAGTTTGTTAAGGATTTGAAAAAGAATGATGTATGTTTTGTTGTGATTCCTAACAAATAGAGTAAGAAAACTAAGGATAGTGTTCCTGGGGAGATTGATAAGTTATTCAACAAGTATAAAGATATCATTTTTGATAATGTACCTAATGGTTTTCCACTAAAGAGAAGCATTGATCATTGTATAGATCTTATCCCTGGAGCTATTTTACCGAATAAGGAACCTCATCTGTTAACACGTACTGAGAATCAAGAATTGAACTGACAAATTCAAGAGTTGCTAGAGAAAGGTTTGATTAGAGAAAGTTTGAGTCCTTATGTAGTACCTATGGTATTAACACCTAAGAAGAATGGAGAATGGATAATGTGTACTGATTCTAGAACAATCAATAAGATAATAGTAAAATATAGGTTTCCTATATCGAGAATGGATGACATAATGGATAGTTTGACTGGAGAAAAGTAGTTTACCAAAATTGATTTGAAAAGTGGGTATCATCAGATCAGAATATGAGAAGGTGATGAATGGAAGACTGCTTTCAAGATGAAGGAAGGTTTGTATGAATGGTTGGTTATGCCTTTTGGTTTAACTAATGCACTGAGTACATTTTGTTAGAATAGCGAATCAGTTATTCATAGTCCCAAATACAAAATGTATTTCCAAAAAGAATTTACTTGAACTTCTACAGCTTGGTAAGATAAAATAGTATTCTATTTGTGCTTTTATTGATTACCAATTAACAACATATAATGATTACTGATCAAATCCATATGCAGGATGAATGTATGATAACAAACAATCATCATAGTCAACACATAACAAAAAATATTTAACATGGAAACCCTGTAAATGGAAAAACCACCTGGGATCGACAACCCAAAAATTGTTCACTCTTCTGAAGTGAGGTTGGTGAAGACCCAACCCTATTAAAGTTTACAAACAAACTATGAGGTGTGACCTTGTTGGAAGATTTTAGATCAACAGTTATCATCCAACCAACATTCACTATAAGGTTGATAGGATAATAAATGTACACTCTATGAATGACATTACAAGACTTTGTAGTCCACTCTTTTGAGAGATTTATCTATTTACAATGGTTAAAATGTAATAGTAGGTGATCTGATTACAATACAACTTCAACTACAAATTAGCAGATCTATGTTATGCTCATTCAAATCCTCTAAAAATTATATCAATTCTATTTCAACAACATTCAATAACTTACTGTCTCTCAGTTATAGCTTTCTGATGCTCAGTAATCTCTATAGTTCATTTCTTCTTAACCAGTCTGATCAGGCATGCATGGAGCTTATTCAAGTGATATCTCTATAGTCTCCTTCTTCTGACATTAGTTTCATCATGAAACTCTTGTCTCTTAACTAGACAATTAAACCATTTTAATTCCATCCATCAGATTTTATCGCTTAATCTCCTTTGTTAATTTTGTCGCTTAAACCTTCCTTGACTGATATGTCAGTACCATGTTTTGTTTCAAACCCTTAGGTCTTCTTTGAATTATGCTAGTCATAGATCTTCATATCAAACATTATCTCCAACCTTGATGTCATATACTTTCCAGCTCATCAATCCTTATCGGTTAAACTAATCATTTAGTGCTTTCTTCATTCTCAATTAACAAATAAATGAATCAGTGAACACAAGCTCAGTGTATACTTGCTCGATATAAACTACACTACTCAGTGTATACTGAAATGCTTCAATAACCGACCATACTGCTTTGTGCATTTTTTCTCTATCCTTCATCATGGATGAATGCAACATAATCAAGTCAATAACATAAGGTCATAGACTCATCCATAAGTTAGCCAATGGATTCCTTATCCTTATCTATCATATCCATCTTCCTCATATAGATATATATGTTCTTCATCTCTTTTTCCCCTTTCTACAAATGTTTGAGTATAGTAACTTACAAGATATGTACTGTCAAAACTAGTTGACATCAATGACAACATATTACTGATTTAATCCTCTTACATATCTAATTAGCAACTCAGTGATCTTAAATCACAAATCTTCAAGTCATACAGTTTATTCAAATCAGTTGTAGTTCATCAATCTCTCCCTTTGGCATTGATGGCAACATAAGCAATATGAAATTTTCCAAACACATACCATACATGTATTCTACAACTCTATAAACAAATTCTCTCCCTAGCTTAATATGTTTAATCACTATGTTACATAAAAGCATTTGCAAGTGCAAACTATCCTTTGCAGATATGATCTTGTCAGCTCTCAGGTCTTCTTTTGTTCTTAGTAACTGATCTTCAATGCTCTTCCTTTCTTTCAGATCTTCTCTCCCTTTCATTCTGATCTCTGTCCCTGTGACTCTATTTCACTATTTCATATTGAGATCTCTCTCCCTTTGACAACAATTCCAAAGAGAAATAGAAACATATAGCTATGTAGTAGCCATGTAACTCTTTGTTGTCCAGTGCATTCACTGTATCTGTATTTACTGATGTGCAAATCTGTTCCAATTCTTCAACCTTTCACAACCTTAGATAGAAATCCAAAGTGTAAACTATGTTGCATCAACATGAATGATGTTCTGATAAGATTAGGCTGATGCAACCTCCAGATCACCTTAGTGACTAGTAGATAGGGGACAGACCCCAAGTCTAGTCCTCAATTATTCATATGTATCCTTCGGTAGAGGCTTCCTAAATATGTCAGCAAGTTGTTCCTTAGATGTAACACATTCTAGCTTTACTTGCTTCTCCTGTACTTGTTCTCTCAAGTATTGATACTTAATAGATATGTGCTTTGTTTTTTAGTGCATCATGGGATTCTTTGAAATATTAATAGCACTAGTGTTGTCACAATATATAATCACCGGCTTAGTGATTATCTCATTCATACCTTCCAACACTTGCTTGATATATGCAATATTTGAACAGTTAGTAGTAGCAACAACATACTCTACTTCGGTTGTAGATTGAGTAATGGAAGACTATTTCTTACTTGTCCATGTAACAAGTCTTTCACCAAAGAAAAATGCTCCTCCGGTGGTACTCTTTCTATCATCCACATTTCTAGCCCAATCAGCATCAGTGTAGACTTTAAGTTAAAATTTGCCACTCTTAGGATACCATAATCCATAATCTTTATGATGCAAAGGAAGGGATCATAAGGGGCCAAGGGATGGCTCACCCTAATGTTCCAAGCCTTCCACACACATGCGAAAGCAACAACAACAAAGTGAGAGAGAGAATGCTAGATCTTTCATTAATTTTCATCAATAGGAATCATACATGCTGGGCTGTAAGGCCTTCCTAGTTACAGCCTGATATTACAATGAAACTCAGAAGTCCTCCAACATGTGAGGATCTGTTAAAATCTTAGTTCTAATTTCTACTATCTATCCTCTAACTTAACTCCCTTCCTAACTTTTTGTCCCCTCAACTAACACCAAACATCTACATTTATACAAGAAGCTACTGAGCTGAGTCGGCCTTCAGATCCACAAATAATGGAAACAATAGTCAAATCTAGGACCACACACTTCCCAAAGATGGATTCCAG
This sequence comes from Chamaecyparis obtusa, assembly GCA_027943335.1. Classification (NCBI taxonomy): domain Eukaryota; kingdom Viridiplantae; phylum Streptophyta; class Pinopsida; order Cupressales; family Cupressaceae; genus Chamaecyparis; species Chamaecyparis obtusa. Next base: position 347,015 of record BSBK01007239.1, on the reverse strand, counting down.
TATTAATTTTTCTATCCAATATAAATGCACAAGTCAGCCATAATAGGAAACAAAACTAGACCCGTCGGTAAGCAAGATAATTGAGCAGCAGATAGGCAACGCCAAGCACTAGTGAATTAACCAACTGCCCAGGAGATAATTGACGACACTCGGTAACCAAAGGAAACTGACCAACTACCAACCAAATCAGTCAAAGAAGAAACCAAGCAACATAGACAAACTTCAAATTAATTTGGGTGACATAGGATTGCCGAGGACTCGAGATGCTCCTGCATCAGACACCTGGGGTTGTTTTAAAATGATTCTCAGAATCATTTGGTAGGTCTTGTCTGAGTTGCATCCAACTTAGACTATGAAATCCAAGAACTATCTTCCATCGGTCTATTCTTCCATTTTACTAGATATTCCATGTACTATTTTCCTCTTGTGCTCTTGCTAACTCTTTCTTTTAATATCTTCTCCACTTCTTCATTCTGATTCTTAGGATATTCTATTGGTACTGTCATTCATTCATCAGGTTCATGATACTGATATAAATCCACAATGTTGAAAATTAGTGATATGTCCATGTCATCACATAACTCAATCTCATATGCATTTCCATTGTCAAATTTCTTCAAAATCTTGCAAGGCCCAAACTTTTTCATCTTCAGCTTTCCATATGTGCCAATAGGAAAACAACCTTTCTTCAAATGAACCATCACTTCATCATCAACATCAAAAGTCTTATGTCTTCTTGATCTATCATCTCTGTCTTTGTATTTTTTATTACTATCTCCCAACTTCAACTTCACATCTTCATGCAATGTCTTCATGTATTCAACAAATTTCACTCCTTCAGCACTTCTTTTATTCTCATCATCAATGTCTCTCAAATCAGATATTCCTCTCGGTTGTGTGCCATTCACAATCTCAAATGGTGTCTTTCTAGTAATCCTATTTATTTCTAGTAATCCTATTTATTGAGTTATTGTATGAAAACTCTGCTTGTGCCAATACAAAATCCCAATTACTCAGTGTGTCTCCAACTAAGCATCTCAAAAGATTTCCCAAACTTCTATTCACAACTTCAGTCTGTCCATCGGTTTGTGGGTGAAATGTAGAGCTATATTTCAACTCAGTGCCAAATTTCTTCCAAAGGGTCTTCCAAAAGTATCCAACAAATTTATTGTCTCAGTCAGATATAATACTCCTCGGTAATCCATGTAATCTGACAATTTCCTTAAAGAAAAGATCTGCTACATGTATTGCATCTGATGTCTTTCTACAAGGTATAAAATGTACCATTTTAGAAATCCTATCCATAACAACAAATATAGAATCATTACCTCTTACTACCTTTGGTAAGCCAAGAACAAAATCCATACTGATATCAATCCAAGGTTTCTCAGGTACAGTAATCGGTGTATACAATCTAGTATTCTAACTTACTCCTTTTGCAACTTGACAAATACCACAACTTTTCACAAATTTTTGAACATCTCTATACAACTGTGGCCAAAAGTACTTTTACTTCAACAAATTCCATGTTTTATCAATGCCAAAATGTCCAGCCAAACCACTACTATGTTTCTCTTTTATCAAATTAGTTCTCATTACTCCTCTCGGTATACACAACTGAATACCTTTGAACAACATACCTTCCTGAATAAAATATTCATCCCATTTAGTATCATGTTGATCTTGTATAGGTGCTCTGCACTTTCCCCATGTCCTAGAAAAATCATGGTCATTTTCATATAGATCTTTCATCTCATCAAAACCAAGAACTTGAATTTTCATCTCGATCATCAAAGATCTTCTTCTACTCAATGCATCAACAACCCAGTTAGTGACTCCACTCTTATGCTTTATCACAACTATGTAACTTTGCAAATACTCAACCCATTTCATTTGTCTTTGATTCAACTTATTCTAACTACACAAATATTGTAAAGCCTTATGATTAGTATACAACAAAAATTCACTTGGTATCAAATAATGTCTCCATTTCATTAGGGCTTGAAGAATAGCATAGAACACTTGATCATACACAAAATATTTCCTTCTAGCTATTGGAAATTGCAATTGAAACAATTGTTGTATTGTCATTGATGTCAAACCTTAATTGGTAAGACTATTGCTACTTAGGAAAGTACTATATCTATGGTGAGAAGGGAAAGAAAGGTTGGTAACAATAGCACCTAAGGAAAGGTTGAGTTATCTTGATACTGCAAAGTGTACTTGATTATGTTGCACAATGATGAGTCAATGTATTATTTATCTTTGTAAGATTGAAGACTAAATTGGTAGGCTTAACCGAGTAAAAATGAAGAAATCATGTTTAGGCCGAGTGATGATAGAGTCGACCGAGTTAGTGGATGCTGAGCAAAAAATCTAGTGTCAACCGAGTATCAGTAAATTGTCGAGGAAGATAGTATTTGCTGAGGAAATAGTTTTAGTAGTGATTGAGCATTTTACATGGAGACGGAGTGGATGATCACAGTATTGACCAAGTATTAGCAATTTCATATTTGAAGAGAATTCAGATTTGGAGCCGACATTGTTGAATTCTTGGATTATGTAAAACATGTTGACTTTATTTATTGATTGTATGGAAGCATTTAATGCTTTGTAAATTTTTTTATTGTAAATCTTTATGAGATTTGAGATGATTCTAAAAGAGGAGACAAAGAACATGAAGTAGGTAGATTCAATGTATTTGAGATAACCCTAAGATCTATGAAGGAGATTAAGCGGCAAAAGAAAAGTTAACCTAATAGAGGAAAGTATTAAGGGAATCGAAGCATTAGGTATGTGTATGCATGGGTGAAGTAGATGTTGGAAGAACAGTAAAGTTTTATTGATTATATAAGTGAAAAGGCTGAAGGAAAAGTGTGGTGATTGCTTGAAGGAAAGTTTCGAGTAGATTAGAAGTGGAGATGGAAAAGTTTCAAAGTCAGTAAACCAGCATTTGTGTATGGAATTAGATCTGATATTTGCAAAGTGAGTTGTATATTTTTTAGATCATTACTAGTACTACTTTCTAACCATTATAATAGTCAAAATCCTTTTAATAGAGGTTGACCTAATAGTCATATGTTAAATCCTTTGAAAAAGGTTGCATTCTAATGGAGTGTATATAAGTCCTTTGACCAGGCTCACTTTTAATAGGGTGATTGAAATCCTTTAACTGGTTCACACTTGACAGTGTGTATTGTAACCTTTGACAGGGTTGGCTTTTAACCGAGCTCACTTTAGAAGAGTGAAAATAATAGTAGCATGTTACAAAGTGGTTTTTCCCATATTGGGTTTCCACTATAAATCCTAGTGTCAATACTTGTGTGAATGTTTTCATTTGAACATTTCTATGTTTTATAAGTTAGATACAGCTAGGTAGTGGACTGTTGAGTTATATGTTTCTATTATTGAATCAGTGATGACCAAGTTTGTTTTGGTTGCTTGATTTGATTTAAGGAAAAGTTTTTTTGAAGTGATTTTATACATTAGGACCTGAGAACAACTAATTCACCACCCTCTTTGTTGTTCTAAATCATATTAACAATTCGTATCAGAGTTGTGTTGATTGTTGGTGTTTATAGAAAACAAGTTTAAAGGGAATTGAAGCAAATGATCAAGATGTATAAGAAGGAGGTACCGAAGCTGAACAAAGATAACTTCCCTACATGGAAAAGCTTGATGAAGTTGCATCTGGTTGGTATTGGTGATTTTGAAAAATACTACATTGAGCATGACTATGTCACACCTATTGCACCTTTGACTGCTGAGGAAATGAGAGCCAAGCAATAACACAATCAGGCAATGTTGGAAATTGCATCTGCCCTAAGCTATTTGAGATTTGAGGATATTAAGGACTGCACAACTGCTAAAGATATGTGGGACACTCTTGCAAAGATCTATGGTGGTGAGCTATATGTACTGAAAGCTAAAGCCGAGAGTCTTAGAGGTAAGTTTGATGAAGTGAGAATGAATGAAGATGAAAACATTGCATAATATTGTGGTAGAATAAAAGAAGTTGTGAATGCTATTAGAGGAGCAAATGGAACTATTGATGATGAGACCATAATTGGAAAAGTGCTAAGAACTCTGCATCCTATATATGCTATTAAGGTCTCAGCTGTTTAGGAATCTAGATGTAACTCTACTAATGTGCTTACTTTGGAAGGTTTGATTGGCAAGCTGACTACTTTTGAACTATCTAACTATGATAATTTCACTATTGGTAGTATTGGAAATATTGAATCCACTTTTAAGTCATAGTTAGTCCTGAACAAGACTAAAAAGGAAAAAGAAAGATGCATCAGTGAAAGCAAAAGTGAAAGTGAAGATGATAGTGACACTTCTAATGAAGATCTTGAAGATCTAGAAGCTCTTATGGCTAGAAGACTAAGAAGAGGAAAAGGAAAATATAAAGGTAAACTCCCTATTATATGTTTTGCATGTAACAAGGTGGGTCGTATAGCTGCTAGATGTCCTGATAGGAAGGATAAAGATGAAGAAAGAAACAGTAGACACAAAGACATAAGAGATGACAAAGGCTACCGAAGGTACAAAGACTACAAGGAAAAAGGTAAGAAATCCTGTTACATTGCTAAAGAAGAGACTAACACTGATAGTGATGATTTTGAAATTGAGGTAGTCTATGTTGTAATGAAAGATGAATCTGATGAGGATGAGAAAACTACATTGATTTCCTAAGTGAACAAGAATGATAAATGGATTATTGACAGTGGTTGTTCACATCACATGACTGGTGATAAAAGTAAGTTTGAGACCCTACATCATTATATAGGTAAAAGTGTAACATTTGGTAATGATGTACCATGTCTTGTTAGAGTAAAAGGATTGATTAAACTGACTGATAAGATCTCTTGTGAAAATGCTTATTGGGTTGAAGGATTGAATTATAATTTGCTAAGTGTTTCTCAGCCCAACAAAACTGGCTACCGAGTGGAATTTCATCACAAGAAAGCTAAGATATTTGATGCTATTGGTGAACTGATTGGAAGTGGTGAGTAGACTAGAGGTAATTTGTTCTATCTTGACCTATCAGAAGAAATATGTATGTTTGCACAACTTGATGATATTTGGTTATGGCATAAGAGGCTATGTCATGTTAACTTTGACAATCTGGTAGAGATAAGTAAGAAGAAGAAAGTAAGAGGCTTAGCTAGATTGAAGAAACCTGAGAATGTGATGTGCAAAGAATGTCAGTTATGAAAAATGACTAAGTCAAGTCTCAAGAGAAAATCCTTTACTTCTGAACATATTTTAGATTTGGTTCATACTAACCTTTGTGGACCTATGGGTGTACAAGGTTATTGTGGTCCTAGATACTTTATCTTGTTTTTTGATGATCATACCAAGATGATGCATGTAATGTTTCTAAAGGAAAAATTTGATGCTTTTCAATTTTTTAAGTGGTATTTGGCTAAGGTTGAGAAGGAGACAGGTAGGAACCTGAAATGTCTTAGATCTGATCATGGTGGAGAATTTACATCAAATGAACTTAATCTATTTTGCAATGATAGAGGAATCAAAAGACAGATGTCTACACCTAGGAAACCTCCACAGAATGGTATAGCAGAAAGAAGAAATAGATCTATTTTGGACTGTGCTAGGAAATTATTGATTGAAAAGAATGTGGCACAGAAATACTAGAAAGAAGCTATAAGTACAGCTGTTTACACTCTTAACTAGGTACAGATCAAGAAAGGTATAAATTTGACACCCTATGAATTATGGTATGGGCATGCATTGAGTGTTAAATACTTTAGAATCTTTGGAAGCAAGTGTTACATATTGAAAGATAATAGGAATGGAAAGTTTGATGCTAAGAGTGATGAAGGCATATTCCTAGGCTACTCCATAAAAAGTAAAGCTTATAAGTGTTTGAACTTTAACACCAACAAAATTGTGGAAAGTGTGAATGTAAAAATTGATGAGTATGGAGAAAGAAATGAGGCTGATAGCAAAAGAGAACCAAAAGATTACAGATCTTTTGTGTACATTGAGGAAATAGAAGAGGCAGGCAACAGACCTACACCTGATGCTGAGTCTTGAACAAGCATTGTCGAGCGATAGACAGATGATGCCGAGCGTCAGGAAAATAGTGCTGAGAAAGAACAAGAACATGCCGAGCTACAAGACAATGCTGTCGAGTATCAGGAAGAGGTTTTCGAGCATTCAGAAGTTGAATATGAAAATCTTGTTGGGGATCCTGATGAAATAGAAAAGAAAAATGCTGAACTTGTTTTGGCTAAATATGTAAGAAGACATCATAAGCTTGAATAGATAATTGGAGATAAAGACACTAGAATTCAAACCAGAAGCATGACAAAAGATCCAACATGCTTACTATGTGAATTTGAACCTAAGAAAACTAAAGAGGCATTAGAAAATGAAGAGATTGACCAAATTAAGAAAAATGAAACCTGGACTCTGGTGCCGAGACCTGCAGATAAGAATGTTATAGGAACAAAGTGGGTATTTCGAAACAAGTTGAATGAAAAAGGTGAAATCACTAGGAACAAAGCTAGGCTAGTATGTAAAGGCTATGCACAAGAAGGAGTTGATTATGGGGAGATATTTTCCCCTGTAGCTAGATTGGAAGGAGTAAGAACTTTTCTTGCATATGCTTCTTATAAAGATTTCAAGGTATATCAAATGGATGTCAAGTCTGCATTTTTAAATGGTGTACTGGAAGAAGAAGTTTACATAGAATAGCTAGAAGGTTTTATTGATCCAAATAGAAGACACATGGTATGCAAACTGAACAAAGCTTTATATGGATTGAAACAAGCTCCCAAAGCATGGTATGAGCGATTGCATAATTATCTTATACATATTGGATTTTCCAGGACAAATGACACAAGCAATCTATATATGAAAGATGAAGAAGGTAGAGGTATTTTGTTGGCCAAAATTTTTGTTGATGACATTATCTTTGGTGGACAAGATGCATTGTGTAAAATTTTTTCACATGAAATGAAAACTGAATTTGAGATGAGTATGTTTGGTGAGATCAAATTCTTTGTTGGTTTACAAGTATATCACATGAAGAAAGGTATTCTCATTACATAGTCTAAGTATGTTAATGAAATACTAAAAACTTTTGGAATGGAAGATGCTAGACTAGTAGGAACTCCTATGGTTACTAGACAAAATTTATCTAAGAATGATGATGCTACTGAAGTTAACCAAACTTTGTATAGATCCATGATTGGAAAATTGCAGTATGTTGTACATAGTAGACCTGATATTGCATTAGTTGTTGGGATTGTGGCAAGATTCTCTACCAATCCTAAGGAAACACACATGATGGCGGTGAAAAGAATCATGAGATACTTGAAAGGAACAACTGACTATGGGTTATACTAAAAGAAGGATGACAAATTTGAACTTAGAGCATATACTGATGCTAATTGGGTAGGAAATGTAGATGAGAGAAAGAGAACTAGTTGTGGAGCCTTCTTTCTTGGACAGAGATTAGTCTCCTGGACAAGCAAGAAACAAAATTGCATTTCCCAATCTACTGCTGAAGCTGAGTAAGTTGCTGCTGCAGTAAACTGTTCAAATTTGATATGGATAAAACAATTGTTGATAGGCATGAAAGAAGAAATCATGGAACCTGTTGTTATTTTCTATGACAACATAAGTGCTATCAATATTTCTAAGAATCCAGTGATGCACACTAAGACCAAGCATATAGCAATCAAGTATCACTATTTGAGGGAATTGGTACAAGACAAGGAAGTCCGAATGGAATATGTGAATACAAAAGAAGAATTGGCAGACATATTCACTAAATCTTTACCTAAAGAAGATCATGAGTACCTGAGAAATCAATTAGGGGTCGTTCCCCTAATTGAGGCTACCTAATCAAGCTAGGAGCTCTACATGAAATATGCTACACTAGAACATTTGACACATTGATGCAAAAGATTGCCACACTTTAGGACTGTCCTAGAGCTCTGAAGAACAAACAAAGATAAAAAATTAGTCATAAGCAAGATGACAGAGGGAGAAACATTGTGCTGAACAGATATATCTACATCTGTTGGATGTAAGTTTTAGTTGTTGCTTTGGAATTTTTTTCAAAGAGGGAGATTGAACTGAAATGATACTATAACACATGACACTAAAAGTAAGGGAGATTGCACTGAAATGAAAGATCAGGATAGAGGGAGATCCAGATACTTCTGATGGTCACAGAAGTAATATTTACTAATTCTAAATCAGAATGAAGCTAAGGATATTATAAATTTTCTCTGATGGATAGATAAGTTTTTTGGATTGGTTGGTAATCCATGTGTTATTCAGGTCATATCATATGGTGTTGCCATCAATGCCAAAGAAGGAGATTGTTGGAAACTACAATTGAAACAATTGTTGTATTGTCATTGATGTCAAACCTTAACTAGTAAGACTATTGCTACTTAGGAAAGTACTATATCTTTGGTGAGAAGGGAAAGAAAGGTTGGTAACAATAGCACCTAAGGAAAGGTTGAGTTATCTTGATACTGCAAAGTGTACTTGATTATGTTGCACAATGATGAGTCAATGTATTTTTTATCTTAGTAAGATTGAAGACTAAACTGGTAGGCTTAACTGAGTAAAAATGAAGAAATCATGTTTAAGCCAAGTGATGACAGAGTTGACCGAGTTAGTGGATGTTGAGCAAAAAATCTAGTGTCGACCGAGTATTAGTAAATTGCTGAGGAAGATAGTATTTGCCGAGGAAATAGTTTTAGTAGTGACCAAGCATTTTACATGGAGACCGAGTGGATGATCATAGTATTGACCGAGTATCATCCATTTTATATTTGAAGAAAATTCAGATTTGGAGCTGACATTGTTGAATTCTTGGATTATGTAAAAGCTGTTGACTTTATTTATTGATTGTATGGAAGCATTTAATGCTTTGTAAAATGTTTTATTGTAAATCTTTTTGATATTTGAGAAGATTCTAGAAGAGGAGACGAAGAACATGAAGTGGGTAGATTCAATGTATTTGACCTAACCCTAAGATCTATGAAGGAGATTAAGTGGCAAAAGAAAAGTTAACCTAACAGAGGAAATTATTAAGGGAACCGAAGCATTAGGTATGTGTATGCATGGGTGAAGTAGATGCTAGAAGAATAGTAAATTTTTATTGATTGTATAAGTGAAAAGGCTGAAGGAAAAGTGTGGTGATTTCTTGAAGGAAAGTATTAAGTAGATCAGAAGTGGAGATGGCAATGTTTCAAAGTCAGTAAACCAACATTTGTGTACAGAATTGGATCTGATATTTTCAAAGTGAGTTATATGTTTTTTAGATCATTACTACTACTACTCTCTAACCATTGTAACAGTCAAAATCCTTTTAACAGAGGTTGACCTAATAGTCATATGTTAAATTTTTTGAACAAGGTTGCATTCTAATGGAGTGTATGTAAGTCCTTTGACCAGGCTCACTTTTAACAGGGTGATTGAAATCCTTTAACTGGGTCACACTTGATAGTGTGTATTGTAACCTTTGATAGGGTTGGCTTTTAACCGAGCTCACTTCAAAAGAGTGAAAATAATAGTAGCATGTTACAAAGTGGTTTTTCCCATATTGGGTTTCCACTATAAATCCTAGTCTTAATACTTGTGTGAATGTTTTGGTTTGAACATTTCTATGTTTTACAAGTTAGATACAACTGGGTTGTGGACTGCTACATTATATGTTTCTATTATTGAATCAGTGATGACCGATTTTGTTTTGGTTTCTTGATCTGATTTAAGGAAAAGATTTTTTGAAGTGATTTTATACATCAGGACCTATGAACAACTGATTCACCCCCCCTCTCTATTGTTCTAAATCATATTAACACTAGCATCATTCAACTTTTCACTAAAGAAAGCAACATGTTTACCTTGTTGACTCAACACAGCTCGAATTGCACTTCCCCTTACATCGCATTCTACTTGAAATACTTTACTGAAATCAGGTAATGCCAAAATAGGTAATTCAACAACCTTCTACTTCAGATTCTCAAAAATCTTATCAGCTCCATGTGTCCACTTGAATTCTCTTTTGTCTCCTCTCATAGTCTCAATCATAGCATTACAAATTCAACTAAAATTCATTATGAACTTTCGGTAAAAGCTTGCCAAACCATGAAATGATCTTACCTCAGTAGCATTCATAGGTGTAGGCCAATTTAGAATAGCTTCAACATTTTTAGGATCCATTTTCAAACCATCAGCTGAGATAACAAATCCCAAATACACAAATCTCTTCTTTCATGAATGAACACTTTTTCAGATTTATCAACAACTTTTCTTCTTTCAGTCTCCGCAAAACTTGTCTTACATGCAAAAAATGTTCTTCTCTAGTCTTACTAAATATCAAAATGTCATCAAGATATACAATCACAAATTTACCCAAAAATTTCTTCAAAATTTCATTCATCAGCCTCATAAAAGTACTCGGTGCATTAGTTAAGCCAAAAGGCATAACCAACCACTCATACAATCCTTCTTTTGTCTTGAAAGTAGTCTTCCACTCATCACCTTCTCTAATTCAGACTTGATGATACCCACTCTTCAAATCAATCTTTGTGAAATACTTTTCTCGAGTCAAACTATCCATTATATCATCCATTCTCGGTATAGGAAACCTATACTTCACTATTATCTTATTGATTGCTCTAGAATCAATACACATTCTCCATTCTCCATTCTTCTTCAGTGCTAATACCGTAGGTACTACACAAGGAATAAAACTTTCTTTGATCAAACCTTTCTTTAGCAACTCTTGAATCTGTCAGTTCAATTCCTCATTCTCGATAGGTGTCAACCGATGAGGTGCCTTATTCGGTAAACTAGCTCCAGGGATTAGATCCATACAATGATCAATACTTCTTTTTGGTGGAAAACCATCAGGTACATTATCAGAAATGATATCAATTTACTCGGTGAGTAATTTATCAATCTCCTTAGGGTCATTATCTCCTATTTTCTTACTCAGTTTATTAGGAATCACAATAAAACATACATCATCCCTCTTCAAAGAGTTAACAAACTTCCTTCCTTCCATTAAGAAAACTTTCATAGATGTGCAAACATTACTAATAGGTTCTTCCATCAATGGTAACAAGATCTATTTCTTTCCATCAGTCACAATAGTATACTTATGTAATCTTTTATCATATATAGAATGTCTATCATATTGCCAAGGTCTACCCAATAGAATATGACAACAATCCATAGGCATGATGTCACACAACACCTTATCATAGTACTTTCCAATCTTCAAATTTACATAACATTGTTCACTTACCAGGAGTGTATGCTCATCTTTGATCCAAGAAATTTGATAGGGTTTCAGATGTTCCAATCTTTCCAACTACAGTTTACTGACCATCTCTTCCGATGCCAAATTCTCTGAGCTACCACTGCTAATGATTACCTTCCAAACTTTATCAAAAACTCTACATCTAGTCTTAAACAAACTTTTTCTTACTGGATCTTCCTTCTTACTCTCATTCCATAATGTTCTCCTCACCATCAGGTTATTCTCCTTTTTGGGTTCATTAAGTGGTTCTTCTTGCACCATAGCATTCCTACTACTACCAGCCTTCTTACTTGCTTGTGTACATTCAAATGACCTATGTCCTTCTTCTCCACAATTGTAAAAAGTTCCTTGGAAACTTCCTCTACTATAACTACCTCGATAGTTACTGCCTCTACCTCTAGATGAACTTTTACCTTTCCACTCGGTCTTGCCTTTGTCCAAATTTGTCTTTTCTGGTTCAGATCTACAAATTTCACCATTAGATCTACCTCTTCCTCTAGGGAATCTACCGGCTCTTCCTCTCTATCTCTATTCATGCCTTTTGTTCAGTTTCTCCTAGGCTTTCAAAGCAAATTGATAAGCCTCTTCAATAGTCCCTAACTTGACCATACTAATTTCCTCTTGGCTGGAAACTCTCAAACCATTTAGGTATCTGCCAATTCTTTCCATGTCATCTTCATCATTTCCAGATCTGATATCCAATCTATAGAATTCCTCAGTATACTCTTTTACCGAGCTATCTTTCTATCTTAGACTTTGCATTCACTGAACTAGGTTAATTTGATAATCACAGGGTAAGAACTTTCCTTTCAATTTATTTACCATCTTATTCCATACCTTGATCTTGTCTTTTCCCTTCCTTTTTCTATCCAATTGCAAATGTTCCCACCATAAGGATGCATGGATTTTTAACTTGGTGCTTGCAATCTTCACCTTCTTATCCTCAGAAATACTTTCATATTCAAAATACTTTTCCATTTGAGTGATCCAGTCCACCAATTCATCAGAATCTAGCTTTCTACTATACTCAGGGGGATTGAAATGTGGTGTTGACTTTATATTTGTCAAATCCTTCAAAAATATTTCTTCACCTTGATCCATAACAGGAGAAGGTTTTGCATTCACCTATTCTTCTTTAATTTCATCATCACTAACATCTTCAAGATGTCTGCCTCTTCTTTGGGCTATCTCAACTGCTTCTAACCTAGCAGCAATCTATCTTAGGATATCTGCCAATCCTAGATCTGCATCTCACCTCCCATGAACCATGTTGACAACCCTCTACAATTTTAGGTTAGATCACAATCTGCTACCCCACAAAAATCAACTAGGGTTTCAAGGGGAGCCAACAAACCTAGATCTGCAGACCTAGATCAAGATCTAACCTCACTCTGATACCACCTGACGCAAAGGTAGGGAGCATAAGGGGCCAAGGGATGGCTCACCCCAATGTTCCAAGCCTACCACACACATGTAGAAGCAACAACAACAAAGTGAGAGAGAGAATGCCAGATCTTTCATTAATTTTCATCAATAGAAATCATACATGTCAGGCTGTAAGGCCTTCCCAGTTATGGCTTGATATTACAATGAAACTCAGATGTCCTCCACCATGCAAGGATCTGTTAAAATCTTAGTTCTAATGTCTACCATCTATCCTCTAACTTAACTCCCTTCCTAACTTTATGTCCCCTCAACTAACACCAAACATCTACATTTATACAAGAAGCTACTGAATTGAGTCGGTCTTTAGATCCACAAATAGTAGAAACAACAATCAAATCTGGGACCACACACTTCCCAAAGATGGATTCTAGCATTAATTCTATGATCCAATATAAATGCACAAGTCACCCATAATAGGAAACAAAACTAGACTCATCGCTAAGCAAGATAACCGAGTAGCAAATAGGCAACGCTGAGCGCTAGTGAATTAACCGACCACCCAGGAGATAACCGACAACACTCAGTAACCAAAGGAAACTGACCAACTATCGACCAACTCGATCAAAGAAGAAACTGAGCAACACAGACAAACTTCAAATTAATTTTGGTGACATAGGATTGCCGAGGACCTGAGATGATCCTGCATCACTTTAGTTTTCTTCAGGTATCTTAAGATTCTCTTTGTAGTAACCATGTGTGACTCCCTAGGATTTGCAAAAAATCTAGCAACTATTCCAACAACATGTGCTATATCAAGTCTATTGTGAACTACATACATTAACTTACCAATCATGGATCGGTACAGTGTGTAGTTTACCTCAGTAGTTCCATCTTCTTTATTCAATTTTCATCTAGTAGCCATCAATGTTCAAATAGGTTTAGCATCTTCCATGCCAAATGTCTTCAATACTTCCTTTATGTATTTAGATTGTGTGATGAATGTACCATCATTCTACTAAATCACTTGTAAGCCTAAAAATAACTTAATCTCTCCAAACATAGACATTTCAAGTTCACTTCTCATTTCATCAACAAATGACTTACATATGTGATCTTGTCCACCAAATATTATGTCATCCACAAATATTTCAACAATCAAGATAGTATCATCAGAATTTCCTTTCATGTATAGATTGCTATTCTCACTAGTTCTAACAAAACCAATACTTAGCAAATAGTTATGCAACCTCTCATACCAAGCTCTTGGTGCTTTCTTCAAACCATATAAAGCTTTGTGTAATCTACCTACCATATCTTTGTTGTCTAGATCCATGAACCCTTCAGGTTGTTCTATGTAGACTTCCTCTTCAAGTATCCCATTCAAAAAAGTAGACTTAACATCCATTTGGTAAACTTTAAACTTTTTGTGTGTAGCATATGCAAGTAACATTTTGACTCCTTCTAATCTAGCAACAGGTGCAAAAGTCTCACCATAATCTATTCCTTCCTCTTGTGCATATACGTTGCATACTAACTCAGTTTTGTTCCTTGTTACCTCTCCATTCTCATTAAGTTTGTTTCTAAATATGCACTTAGTACCGATAACATTCTTATCCTTAGGTCTAGATACTAAACAACAAGTTTTGTTCTTCTCTATATGTTATTTTCCTCTTTCATTGCATTAACCCATTCATCATTTTCTAATGCAACTTTTACATTCTTCAGTTCATATTCACAAACTAAATAGGTACCTTGTCTTGCTTTACTTCTTGTTTCCATGCCAACTTGTTTGTCTCCAATGATTTGAGTCTCGGGATGATGTCTCCTAACAAATCTTTCCAGTACTTGATATGTTCTCTATTGTTCATCCTATGCAGGTTCATTTGCTTTCTCGATAGGTCCTTCCTGCTCATCGATTTCTCTTTTCTATTCTTTGGTATTTTTTTCCTACTGACCGGTTGTCACTATCTATGACTCTAGTAGGTACTATGGTTGTTCAATGTAAGTGAATCTACCATAGTCTTCCAGCTCCTTTGTGCTTTTTTCTACATTCTTATCATCAAAATCATCAACCTGAACATTAGTACTTTCAATAATTTTATTTGTTGCTTTGTTAAGATACTTGTATGCTTTAGTTTTAGTGGAATATCCCAGAAATATCCCTTCATCACCTTTTGAGACAAAATTTCCATTTCTTTCTTCTTTTAGAATAAAGCATTTACTTCCAAAAATTCTTAAATAACTTATAGTGGGTTTGTGGCCAAACCATAACTCATAGGGTGTTTTATTAGTGTCCTTCAGTTGTACTCAGTTCAGAACATAAACAACTGTGCTAACTACTTCTCTCCAGTATGTCTGAGAAAAATTCTTCTCTAACATCAATGTCCTTGCATAGTCAACAATTGACCTATTCCTCCTTTCAGCAATTCCATTTTGTTGAGGTGTCCTCAGTGTAGAGACCTATCTTTTAATACCACACTCATTACAAAAGTTAGTAAATTCATCAGAAATAAATTCACCACCTTTGTTAGATCTCAAACATTTTAACTCTTTACCAGTCTCTTTCTCAACTTTTGCTTTATACCACTTGAACATCTTAAATGCCTTTGATTTTTCTTTCAAGAACATGACTACCATTAATCTAGTGTAATCATCAAAAAAAATAATGAAATACCTATCTCCATAGTAACTTTGAGTTCTCATAGGACCACATAGGTCGGTATGGACCAAATCAAGTATATTCATTGTAGAATAATCTTTTCTTTTGAATCTAGATTTTGTCATTTTACCTTTCTAACATTCATGACACATAACATGATCAAGCTTATTTAAGTTAGGCAGACCTCTAACCTTTTTCTTTTTACTGATCTTTATCATGTTATCAAAATTCACATGACATAACCTTTTATGTCATAGCCATGCATCCTCATTATTCATCATTAAACAAAAAGACTCATCATTATTAAGATAAAACAAGTTACCTTTAGATTGTGCTCCTGTTCCAACAAGTCTTCCTCCATCATCAAATATTTTTACTTTCTTTCTCTCAAAAGCAACTCCATGACCAAAATTATTTAGTTGTGCCACACTTAGCAAATTATAGTTTAGTCTTTCTATCCAATAAGCATTATCACATTTTATTCTATCATTTATCATCAGGGATCCTTTTCCTCTAACCATACAAGGTGTATCATTACCCATCTTTATAGATCCTCCATTGTATTGCTCAAGATGATCAAATTTCTCATCATCACCAATCATGTGATGTATACAACCACTATCTATGATCCATGTATCATTTTTATTTCTTTATAAATCAGTGTTGTTTCTACATACCTCTCTTCTTCCTCTAAATCATCCTTTATTGCAACAAATACAGCTTCCACATCATCATCTCAATCACTATTAGTATCATCTTCTTTAGCAATGTAACATACCTTCTTACCTTTCTCATTAGTGTCTCAGTTGTCTCAGTTGTAGTGTTGGTAACTCCTGTTGCCTCTTCTCCCATAGCTTCCATCACCAGATTGGTCTTTGTTTCTATCATCTTCCTTCTTGTTTGGACATCTAACAACAATATGACCAACTTCTTTATAGTTAAAACATGCTAAAGGTAATTTACCTATGTATCTTCCTTTATCTTTAGGTAATCTTCTGGCCATAAGAGCTTCAAGTTCATCAAGCTCATTATCAGTATTGCTATCATTATCATCATGTCTTCTACTAGACTTACCAATCTTTAGAGAGCTCATGAAAGTAGACTCAATAGTCGGTACAACAATATTATCATAGTTATTAAGTTCAAATGTAGTTAGCTTACCAATTAGATTGTCGAGTGTGAGATTGTTACCAGGTGCAGATCGCATTTCATCAATTGTAGATATTTTGATTGCATAAACTGGTAATAAGGTTCTCAGAATTTTGCTTATCACCATGTCTTCTTCAATAACACCATCAGATCCTCTTATAGCATTAACAACTTCTTTTATTCTATTTGTATACTACACTATCTTTTCACCTTCTTTCATCTTCATATCATCAAATCTTCCTCTTAAGCTTTCAGCTCTAGCTCTTTTGACATTAACATCACCACTATAAATTTGAGCAAGTTTATCCCACATCTTCTAAGCAGTAGTACAACCCTTGATATCTTCAAATTTGGTATCTATTAAGGCAAAACAAATCTCCATCATAGTAACATTATGCTCATGCCTATCTCTTAGTTGATCAAGGGTCAAGGGACCAGTGGGCAGTGCAAGGTAGCCATTCTCCATTAGTGTGGGGGAGGAATCCCAATTCTAGATACATGCAACTTCATTTGGCTTTGCCATATTGTGAAGTTATCCTTGTTTAGCTTTGGCACTTCCCTCTTATACATTTTGTGATCTTTGTAATTAAGTCCTTAAAATTCTATTCCAAGCAACCAAATAGCTTGTATCAAGAAACCAATGCTCTGATACCAATTCTTAGAATAACTACGAGGGGGGTAAATTAGTTATCCATAGTCCAAAATATAAAATGTATATCCAAAAATAATTTACTTAAACTTCTCCAGCTCAGTAAGATAAAATAGTATTATGTTTGTGATTTTACCGATTACCAGTTAACAACATATAATGATTATCGACCAAATCCAATATGCAACATGAAAAGTATGATAACAAACAATCATTATAGTCAACACATAACACAAAATATTTAACGTGGAAACCCTGTAAAGGGAAAAACCACTCGGGACCGGCAACTGAAAAATTGTTCACTCTTTTAAAGTGAGGTCAATGAAGACCCAACCTTGTTAAAGGTTACAAACACACTATGAGGTGTGACCTTGTTAGAGGATTTTAGACCAATAGTTATCATCCAACCAGCATTCACTATGGGGTTGACAAGATACTAAATCTACACTTTATGAATGACATTACAAGACTTTTTAGTCCACTCTATTAAGAGATTTATCTGTTTACAATTGTTAAAATGTAATAGTAGGTGATTTGATTACAATACAACTTCAATTGTAGATTATCAGATCTTTGTTATGCTCATTCAAATCCTCTGATCAATATATCAATTCTATTTCAACAACATTCAGTAACTTACTGTCTCTCAGTTATAGTTTTCTGAGGCTTGGTAATCTCTATAGTTTAGTTCTTCTTAACCAGTTTGATTAGGCATGCATGAAGCTTGTTCATGCAATATCTCTACAGTCTCCTTCTTATGGCATTAGTTTCATCATGAAACCCTAGTCTCTTAAGTAGACAAGTAAAATGTTTTAATTCCTTCCGTCATATTTCTCCACTTAATCTCCTTCATTGATTTTTTCGCTTAAACCTTTGTCGGCTGATATGTTAGTAACACTTTTTTTTTCAAACCCTTAGATCTTCTTTGAATTATGTTAGCCATAGATCTTTGTATCAAAAATTATCTCCAACCTTAATGTCATACACTTTCCATCTCATCAATCCTTCTCATCTAAACTGATTATTTAGTCCTTTCTTCATTCTTGATTAACAAAGAAATTCATCAGTGAACACAAGCTCAGTTTATATTGTGCTCGGTATACACTATAATGCTTGGTGTATACTAAAATGCTTCATTAACCAACCACACTGCTTTGTGCATTTTTCCTCTATCCTTCATAATAGATGAATGCAACATAATCAAGTCAATAACATAAGGTCATAGACTCATCCATAAGTTACCCAATGTATTCCTTATCCTTATCTGTCCTCTCCATCTTCCTCATGTAGATATATCTATTCTTCATATCTTTTTCCCCTTTCTACAGATGTTTTAGTATAGTAATTTACAAGATAAGTACAATCAAAACTAGTTGACATCAATGACATCATATTAGTGATTTAATCATCTTACATATCTAATCAACAACTCAATGATCTTAAACCACACATCTTCAAGTCATACAATTTATTCAAATTAGTTCTAGTTCATCACATTTATGAGATTGATGAATGAAGTTCTCAAGAAATTCTTATGTAAGTTTGTGATTGTACATCTTGATGATATTCTGATATTTAGTAAGACCAAAGAAGAACATTTGTTACATGTTAGACAAGTTTTATAGAGATTGAAAGAGGAAAAGTTGCTGATAAATCTAAAATAGTGTTCATTTATGAAAGAGGAGATTATGTATTTGGGATTTTTTATTTCAACTGATGGTTTGAAGATGGATCCTGAAAAGGTTGAAGCTATTTTGAATTGGCCTACACCTATGATGATAGTGAGGTAAGATCATTTCATGGATTGGCAAGTTTTTACCAGAAGCTCATTATAAATTTCAGTTCAATTTGTAATGCTATGACTGAGACTATGAGAGGAGACAAAAGAGAATTCAAGTGGACACATGGAGTTGATAAAAGTTTTGAGACACTGAAGTAGAAGGTTGCTGAATTGGCTATTTTGGTATTGCCTAATTTCAATAAGGTATTTCAAGTAGAATGTGATGTGAGTGGTAGTGCAATTGGAGCTGTGTTGAGCCAAGAAGGTAAACCTGTTGATTTCTTTAGTAAAAATTTGAATGATGCTAGAAGGAAACATTTTATGTATAATCAAGAATTATATGCTATTGTTCAAGCTTTGAAGAAATGGAGACATTATTTGATACCGAGTGAATTTATGCTCTATACTAATCATAAGGCTTTATAGTATTTGGTAGTCAGAATAAGTTGAATCAGAGACATATGAAATGGGTTGAGTATTTGTAGACTTATACATTTGTGATAAAGGATAAGAGTGGAGTCACTAACCGAGTTGATGATGCATTGAGTAGAAGGAGATATTTGATGACCGAGATGAAAATTCAAGTTCTTGGTTTTGATGAGATGAGCGATTCTTATGAAGTTGATCCTGATTTTTCTGAGCTATGGAGAAAGTGCAAAGCACCTATTCAAGATCAAATGAGTACTAAATGGGAAGAATATTTTATTTAGGAAGGTATGTTGTTTAAAGGTATCCAGTTGTGTATACCAAGAGGACCAATGAGGAATAATTTGATAAAGGAGAAACATAGTAGTGGTTTGGCTAGACATTTTGGAATTGATAAGACATTGAATTTACTTTAGGAGAAATACTTTTGGCCTTAGTTGTATAAAGATGTTTAGAAATTTGTGAAAAGTTGTGGAATTTGTCAAGTTGCAAAAGGAGTAAGTCAGAATACTAGATTGTATGTACCGATTGTTGTTTCTGAGAAACCTTGGATTGACATCAATATGAATTTTGTTATTCACGTACCGAGGATAGTAAGAGGTAATGATTCTATATTTGTTGTTGTGGATAGATTTTCTAAGATGACACATTTTATACCTTGTAGAAAGACATCAGATGCAGTACATGTAGCAAATCTTTTCTTTAAGGAAATTATTAGATTGCATTTATTACCAAGGAGTATTATCTCTGACGGAGACAACAAATTTGTTGGATACTTTTTGTAGACTCTTTGGAGAAATTTTGGCACTGAGTTGAAATATAGTTCTACATTTCACCCATAAACTAATGGACAAACAGAGGTTGTGAACAGAAGTTTGGGTAATCTTTTGAGATGTTTAGTTGGAGACACACCGAGTAATTGGGATTCTGTGTTAGCACAAGAAGAGTTTGCATACAATAATTCAGTGAATATGAGTACTAGAAAAACACCTTTTCAGATTGTAAATGGCTTACAAGTGAGAGGTATATCTGATTTGAGAGACATTGATGATGAAAGTAAGAGAAGTGTTGAAGGAGTGAAATTCGCTGAGTACATGAAGACATTGCATGAAGATGTGAAATACAAGCTGGAAAAGAGTAATCAGAAATACAAAGACAGAGCTGGTAGATCAAGGAGACATAAGGATTTTGATGTTCATAATGAAGTGATGGTTCATTTGAAGAAAGGCCAATTTCCTATTGGAACATATGAAAAGCTGAAGATGAAGAAGTTTGGACCTTTCAAGATTTTGAAGAAATTTGACAGTGGAAATGCATATGACATTGAGTTACCTGATGACATGGACATATCACCAATTTTCAATGTTGCTGATTTATATGAGTATCATGAACCTGAGGAAGAAATGATAGTACTCACAAAGTATCCTAAGAAGCTGAATGAAGAAGTCAAGCATATTTTGGAACAAAAAGTTGGCAAAAGAACAAGAGGAAAACAATATATGGAATATCTGGTAAAATGGAAGAATAGACCAATTGAAGATTGTTAATGGATTTCATAATTTGAGTTGGATGCAGCTCAGATCATACCTATTAAATGATTCAGAGAATCATTTCTAAATAACCCCAGGTGTTTGATGCATGAGCATTTTAGGTCCTTAGCAATCCCATGTCACCAAAAACATTTTTGAGTTTGTCTGTGTTGCTCAGTTCCTTCTTTGACCGAGTTGGTTCAGTGTTGGTCAACTTCCTTTAGTTACCAAGTTTGGTCGGTCATCTCCTAGGTGGTTGGTTCTTTCTTTGGCTCTCGATGATGCTTGTCTATTTCTCGGTCATTCTTATTACCGAGTAGTGTATTTTGAGTTTCTGTTGAGGCTGACTTGTGCATTTATTATGGGTCACAAATTTAATTTTGGTATCCATCTTTGGGAAGCGTGTGGTCCCAGATCTGACCATTCCTTCCATTTATTATGGATCTGAAGGTTGACTCAGTTTGGTAGTTTCTTGTATAAATTTATTTTTTGGGTTAGATTTTAGAAGGTAGTTTTTGATAGGAGATAGAAGATTAGAGATTTGGTAGATCCTCACATGTTTGAGGACTTCTATAATTCATTGTAATATCTAGTCATAACTGAGAAGGCCTTACATCCTATCATGTATGAATCAATTGAAGTTAATATATGAATGATCCTATATTTTCTCTGTCCCATTGTGTTGTTGTTGGTTCCATGTAGTGTTGAGCAAGGTGGATCTGGTTAGGGTGTGCCATCCTATGGCCCCTACCCACCCCTCTTTGCATCAGTTTGATTCATCTTTCTCTAAACATCTAAGAAGCATTCTGTCTATACTCTTACGATATAATGTTTCAAATATTAGGGTATATCGAGCAACTTGGTAGATGAAGCTTTTCTTTTGATTTCTGGATTGGTCTATTGGTAAGATTTGATCTTTGAGGTAAGTGTAAATGGCTCCATACTAGGGTGATTCATTTCTGGTCAATAGAAAAATAGTATGAGGATGGGTAGGGTCAAATGCAGGTTATGCCAATTCTTCTACTAGGAATTCATATCGAGCACTTTGATTTGGTAGTTGTAGAAGTGATGCCAAGGTTGCCATTGCATCTGCTGCTCTATTGTTCTCTCATGGTACTTGCTCAAATGTTATAAGAGTGAAGTACTTTTTCATATTTTCTACTATGTTTTTGTAAGCCACCAACTTATCATCTTTGGTTTGATATTTATCATTAATCTGATTAATGACTAGTTGGGAGTCTCCGTAAACTTTTAGTTCTGTCACCTTCCACTCCAAAGACAAATTTATGCCAATGACAAAGGCTTCATATTTCACTATGTTATTGGTACATTGAAATAGAAATTTTTAATATTTTGGAATTGTATATCCTTGAGGAGTTATCAATAGTATCCCTACTCCTGATCCATGTTGGGTGTATGAACCATCAAAGTATAGCTGCCATGTTTTTGCTTCTATTTTCACAATTTCAGAATCTAGAAATTGTACTTGAATCAAATGATCATCTTGTAATGGTGATTCTGCTAGTTGGTCTGCAATGACTTTCCCTTTAATATATTTGTGATCTACATACTCAATGTAAAATTTACTCAATACCATAACCCATTTAGCGAGTCTTCCATTTAATTCTATTTTGCGAAGTAGATATTTTAGAGGATCTATCTTTGCAATGAGCCTTATCTTATGAGATAACATATAGTGACATAGTTTTTGTGAAGAAAAAACCATGACCAAACATGCCATTTCTATGAATGTGTAGTTCATCTTGTATTTTAGAAGAGTTCTACTTATGTAGTAGATAGCCTTCTCTTTCCTTGTTTCATCTTCATGTGCCAAAAGTGCCCCTAATGAATGCTTAGTCGCTGAGATATATAGGATCAAAGGCTTGCCTCTTATTGGTGGCATCAAGATTAGAGGATTCATGAGATACTTCTTTAGCATGTTGAAGGCTTCCTCACACTTCTCATCCCATTTGAAAATTATATCTTTGTGAAGAAGTTGAGTGAAGTTATGAAATTTTTCCGCTAGTTGGGATATAAATATCCTTATGGATTAAATTCTTCCTTGTAGTGACCTCATTTGGATTATGTTTAGAGGTTCTTCCATCTCCATAATAGCTTTAACTTTAGTGGGAT
Source organism: Chamaecyparis obtusa (assembly GCA_027943335.1). Lineage (NCBI taxonomy): Eukaryota > Viridiplantae > Streptophyta > Pinopsida > Cupressales > Cupressaceae > Chamaecyparis > Chamaecyparis obtusa. Next base: position 323,981 of record BSBK01007239.1, on the reverse strand, counting down.
CCACTTCTATGCCTTTTGCTGATACAATATAGCCTAGTAATTTTCCTGATTGGACTTGAAAAGCACACTTTTTTGGATTGACCCTTACTTTGAATTGTTCTGATCTGGCAAATATCTTATCTAGAATTGGTAAATGTTCCTCTCTTGAATGATATTTTTCTAGTATGTCATCTACATAGTCATCCATGAACTTATGCATCATGTTGTGGAATATAGTGGTCATTGCTCATTGATAGGTCACTCTGGAATTTTTCAACCCAAATGGCATGACATTCCAACGAAATGTACCCCATGCACATGTAAAATATTTTTTATCTTGATCCTTTGGTGCTATCTTTATCTTTTTATATCCACTAAAACCATCCATGAGTGAGAACATAGAATGTCCTAATGTTAAGTCCACAATTGCATCTATACTTGGAAGAGGAAAATCATCTTTAGGACACACCAAGTTTAAGTCTCTAAAATCTGTGCAAATCCTAATGGACTTATTGGCTTTTGAAATTGGTACTATATTTGAAATCCATTGTGCATAATCAATGGCTCTGATAAATCCCACCTTGAGTAATTTCTCCAATTCAACTTTGACTAGCAAGGCTATATGCGGGTGCATCTTTCTTAACTTTTGTTTGACATGTTTGACTCCTTCTTTGATGTTTAGATGGTGCATGATCAAGATTGGATCTAAGCTTGGCATATCATCATATGACCATGCAAAGTTTAATTATTTTTCGTTGAAAAATTTGATGAATTCCTTTTTCTCTTCTCTAGATAGTGATGCAGCTAGATGTATGATCGTTGGCTAAAAATTTGATCCAATGTTTATCTTTTTTGTTGGCTCTATCAAAATTGGTGATCTCTCTTCATAATGTTTAGGTAGAGCATCCAAAATTCCTTCTTTAGGTGCCTTCGTTGGGTTTTCACTATTGGAAACATCCTTTATTTCTTTTTCTTTTTTATCTAATGCTTCCACCATGTGGTTCTCAACATTAGATTCTTTTCCTTTTTTACTTTTTTTTGTTTTTTTCATTTTTAGATGGATTGAAAGTTTGGATACTCCCCTTTACCATTTCCTCATGATATTCCATAGTAGAAGAAGGTTCAACCACATTAAGGTATTGAGACACCACATTTGTTAATCTCTATTGAGCATTCAAGGTTTTCATTAGTATCAAAGGATAGTAAATAGGTCAGTCGGTTACTTATAGTAAGTCAGTTCATAACATGAAGAAAGATAGAGCAGTCGGTAAAGCCTTTACACCGAGCATCACACAGTTAACCAAGCACTAGTGACACCAACATCGACAGTCAGTAAACACCGAGCATCGTAGTATACACCAAGTAGATTATACAGTGTTTACTAATGATCACAGAAAATGGCATAGTAATCTGGAATGGCACATTCTTCTATGCAAAGGGTTATAACAGATCGTAAAATGGTTTACCAAGATCAAGGAGCATTTACTGTAAATAGATACTCATTAAATGTAATGTTTACCTTTTTGTAATAGTTGATCTAGGTTATATTGCACTGTATATCTTAGGGTTATGATTATTTCTTGTAACCTAATTTTTGCTAAGGCGGCAAAATAGAACACTATATATTTTGTTTGTTTGCACCATTTTATGAGGTTGGGTGAACTAATATATATGAATCATGGAGCACTTGAAGAAATTGCATATCTTCAAGACAATCAGTTTCCCAAGCAGAATAGAGCACATAGGATATCAGATTGAGCAGAATTAGTGAAGGCTACCGAGCAAAAAAGAGCAGAGAATCATCACAGATAAGGTGATATTTTGATGAGCACTTATAGATCTATTTTAGACAATTGAGTTGAAAACTAGCAGATATTTACCTATTACTTTTTGACAATTGTGATAGAGATTTTGGTGAAATCTCTTAACCGAGTAGACTTAATAGTCTTTGTATAAATCTCTTAACCAAGTACACACTTCATTTAGTGTTGTTAAATCATATAACTAGGTAGATCTAGCTGATCTAATATGTTACTCCTAATAGGGTAAGATCACCAGAAGTGATCAAAACTTGTAGCCTTAACAAGAAAACCTTGTCTATCTGTAGTAGTGAAGAATTTGTGGGTGTCATCCCCACTGTAGTTTTCACCTTCTAACAAGGGTTTATGCATTACCAAAATACTTGTGTTATGTGATTGTCATATTAATTTCATGTTGTTTACTTTCTGAAGTTAACTAGATGATTGATTTATGCAATTATGTTCAAGTTATTTTGATCGGTTATTATAGTATATAGTAAGAAATTTGAAAGGTATTACAAGTAAAGTTTTGAAATCACTGATTCACCCCTCCCCTCTTCATACCTATCTCTCCTAATTCCAAAAGTTGGTATTAGATCACAGTTCTCTTATTGAACTGAGCACAAAATGGCTAGCACCAATGGGATATGAAATGAATCATGATTTCTCTTTGAAATCTATCAATGCATTGCTAGCATTACCGATAGACATTACTGAAAGTAGGTTTGGTGTATATGAGGAAGCTAAGTCTAGAATCACAACAGACATAGAGATTAGAAAAATGTCTACAAGAGTGAAGAAAATGAGAAAAGATCTCTCAGCCAAATATGGAAATGCATCTGACTCACCTAAGGAGTCACTAGTTAAAGAAGCAACCTAAGGTCAGCTAGAGTTGGCTGAAAAGCCCTATGATGGCAAGGAAACTGAGTTAGATAAAGAAAAGGATCACACACCGGTTCCTCCCACAAATGATGAACAAGATATGTAGCTACCAGAACTTGAAGGAATGAAGACACGTTCGTCAATTGCTGCACAATCCACTAAGAAAGAAGAAACTGTAAAAGTAGCAGAAAGAAGGGCAGCTACACCGACAAAGAAATACATAAAGAGAAAGAACAAGAATGTAGCTGAGACACCGAAGAAAAAGAGGAAATATATAAGAAATAAGGAAGATCTAGAGGATACAGAAACTGCAAATGATCCTGATCAATTCAAGTTAGTTCGTAACAACGAGAGTACTATAGAAGAAATAATTGAAGATATTATTGAGAATGGAAATCTTACCGATCCAGGCATAGGAAAATTTGACAAAATGTCAATTGAGGACAAGACAAAGCTAGAACATGCTATTGTCCAAATGATGATTAAATTAAAGAAAGTACCAATGGAATTCGCATGTCAATTTCCAAAAGAACTTGATGAAAAAATAAGTGAGAGATGGGCTATTGCACTAGATACAGAGAAAAGGAAAAGATAACGGTCACTAAGCCATGCAGCCTCACACTTTAGCTATGCTATGGTAAGTGAATACATGACAAAGTATTAGGCTAGATTTCTAGTCAAGAATAGAGCTATGCAAATCATGGATGGGAATGTGGATGATATGGATGTCATATGTGATTCTCTATGGACATCAATTTTGAAAGCAGAAGAGAAGAGACACAGTTCAAAAGGTAAAGGTATTTTCATTGTTGATAATAAAGGTAAGAAAATAGAAGACACCAGTAAATCAGTTATCAAGGTAATTGATATCACCAAGAAAAAGGAAGAAATCAAAATTTCACAGGATGCACCGGATCAAGTCAAGATCCACTTGCAAAAGAAAATTGATGATGAAGCACTCATTGAGGACATCACTAACGGTGATCCTAGTGATGAGGATGATGAAGATGTGATAATTGCACCATACAAAGATGAAGCATTAAACACTGATAGTGTGCTCACATCTCTACTAGGAGAACTACCTATACTTGTAGAGGCAGTTGAAATAATTTCACAAGTGCAACCCGATGTGTCTCATCCTGAGCCAAATAAAGATACATCTGAGATACAAGCACCTGAGCAACCTGCAGATACAAATGAGCCTAGCAAAATAAAGGCACATTCTATAGCAACAAAGGAACCAAAAGAAACAAAGTCAACCAAGGTGAACCCACCTAACACTACAACCGTGACTCCCACACCATCTACCAAGGAGCCAAAGAAGGATGATACAGTGTCAACTAGGAAAGATACTCTAAGAAGTGAAGGAAAAGCTACTGTCATAAGTGAGAAGAAGTCACCTCTTTCCCAAAAGAAGAAGAAGAAGAAAACCAAAGGGCCGATCACCATTGACGAAGTTATCATTATACTAGAATGTGACCTGAGAACCCTAAGCCCCAAGGAACTAAGTAGATATGGGGAATTATGTTCAAGGAAAGCGGCACAAGAGAAGTTAAGGCAAGAACACAAACGTAAAGAAGTGTTAAATGATGCAAGGGATATTCTACAATAGATTGTACTAGAATCAATTATTGATGAGAATACTCTCATCTTAGATTAACTTGCCACACTCACCGACAAGATCAATGCCCCTGAAATAGATGCAGATAAAAGAATTGAAGAAAGGGTAGAATCAAAGATTCAAAATAAATTGGCAGAAAGGATTACCACTGAAGTGGCACTAAACAAGGTAAAATTATATGCCGTCATTACAAAGGTAAAATCTATCACCCAAATAATCTGTCAACTTTTAATCAAGCTGTGTACTTCAGACACCTTTACTATAGTAGTCAGTGAAAAGATAAAAGGTTTAGAAGAAGAGATAAAGTTGAGTACATAAGCTACTATCACCAAGCCAACCATTTTCTTAAAGCATATTCACCGAGTTTAGGAACTCCGACGGCTGATAGCAGATTTAAGAAAACAAGAAGCGCACATCACTGATCAGGTTACAGAGTTATAGAAAGAATTCATTCCTTACCTAAATATTTTTGAAACACATATTGTCAAAGTCGAGCAACTTGTTGCAACACCCAAGATTTCGGTGTTGGCTAATATCTTTGACATGCATGCACAAGTCGGTCCTGAGCACATCGCTCTTACCAACTTGAAAGAGGAGTGGGACAACCTCTTGGAGTCTGTAAATAAAACCCATCCACACATTTTTGATAAGATGTAAGTATACATTATATATTTTTTTGAGTATTTGACATTATTATCAAAAAGGGGGAAATCATGTATATGCCAAATAGTATATTTTTGATATGTATATTACATACTACCGGAAGCATGCACTGAGGGGGAGTACTTTGTACTTAGAAATTTTTGTTGTGGATATGTATATGGCAGAGACATAAGGAATATATAGAAACATTTTGTCTATATACATTCAAATTTTTGATACTAATGCCAAAGGGGGAGATTGTTAATCTCTATTGAGCATTCAAGGTTTTCATTAGTATCAAAGGATAGTAAATAGGTTAGTCAGTTACTTATAGTAAGTCAGTTAGTAACCTGAAGCAAGATAGAGTAGTCAGTAAAGCCTTTACACTGAGCATCACAATATACACCAAGCAGATTATACAGTGTTATAGATGATCATAGAAAATGAAATAGTAATCTGGAATGGTACATTCTTCTATGCAAATGGTTATAACAAATCGTAAAATGGTTTACCAAGATCGAGGAGCATTTATTGTAAATAGATACTCATTAAATGTAATGTTTATGTTTTTGTAATAGTTGATCTAGGTTATTTTGCATTGTAGATCTTAGGGTTATGATTATTTCTTGTAACCTAATTTTTGCTAAGGTGGAAAAATAGAACACTATAGATTTTGTTTGTTCACACTATTTTATGAGGTTGGGTGAACTAATATATATGAATCATGGAGCACTTGAAAAAATTTCCTATCTTCAAGACAATCAGTTTACCGAGCAGAATAGAGCACAGAGGATATCAGATTGAGTAGAATCAGTGAAAGCTACCGAGCATAATAGAGTAGAGAATCCTCACAGATAAGGTGATATTTTGATGAGCACTTATAGATATATTTCAGAAAATTGAGTTGTCAACTAGAAAATATTTACCTATTACTTTCTGACAATTGTGATATTGTTTTTGGTGAAATCTCTTAGCCGAGTAGACTTAACAGTCTTTGTATAAATCTCTTAGCCGAGTACACACTTCATTTAGTGTTGTTAAATTGTATAACTAGGTAGATCTAGCTGATCTAATATGTTACTCCTAATGGGGTAAGATCACCATCATAAGTGATCAAAACTTGTAGCCTTAACAGGTAAACCTTTTCTATTTGTAGTAGTGAAGAATTTGTTGGTGTCATCCCCACCGCATTTTTTATCTTCTAACAAGGGTTTCTGCATTACCAAAATACTTGTGTTATGTGATTGTCATATTAATTTCATGTTGTTTACTTTATGAAGTTACCTAGATGATTGATTTATGCAATTATGTTCAAGTTATTTTATCGGTTATTATAGTATACAGTAAGAGATTTGAAAGGTGTTACAAGTAAAGTTTTGAAGGCACTGATTCACCCCTCCCCTCTTAGTACCTATCTCTCCTAATTCCAACAACATTTTCATTCAAAAAGGTTGGTAGGATGGTTGGTTTGATGGAATCCCACTCAATTAATTCTAGGTATATGAGAGTTAAAGGATCAATGCTTGGGCTTGGTTTGATAGGATTTAGGGATAAGACCTCATTTGATGGTTCATACATTGTATCATTTAAGTCTATGACATGTGCCTCTTCTAAATTTTCTAAATAAGTAGGGTCAAAGTCCTTCTCTCTAGAGTCCTCGAAGGTTTCCACTGGATAAAAGTCATGTGGATTAAAGCTAACATTCGATTCCTCCATAGCAAGTCTCCATGATGGTACATAGGGTTGACCTACCCATTGATTTATTACAACTTCTAGAATTTTTGGGTTCTCTAAGATCACTTGGTTTGAGCTAGAGGCCTGATTCCGATTAGGTTCTGCTATTTGTCCTTTTTCCTTGCTAGAAGTATAGGTATGAATAAAATCTACCTCCTTATTATGGCATGACTCACTAGACAATTAGTCTCATTCCCATTGATTAGAATCTTCATCACTATGGGATTCTAATTGCAATATCTGATCATAAACTTTGGGATTTTTCTTTTGATTGTAACCTTGTTCAAGGTACCCTAATCATGTTTTCTCCTTGCTATCTCACCATGTCATTTCTATAGGTTTAATGAGTCCTTCATTCTTCATGCCAAAAGGTCCTCGGCCTTTGTACCCCATCTTTTGCATGATTTGAAATCCCTTCCCATATTGATGTGTGTGAATGCTTATGTTTTGAATATGTTTTACATGTGTACTTGTTTCTTCATCTTTGTAAAGCCACTTTAGGATTTCATTATCATCCTCCTCCATAAATGAGGAAGTGTTTTCTCTCACAAAATGGTCATTGTATTTATGGGGTAGATTAGGTGGTCTTCCATGGGACTTAGGTGATAATGGCAAGTTCATCATGGATAATGAGTATTCACCTACTCCTTTTTTCTTGATCATGCATCATTTATCAAAATTCATCATCATTTGATCCATTTTCTAATAGTGATATTCCTTCGTATACACTTGGAAACTTTAATAACATTATCCTCACTAGCCTTCTCTTTTCCTTTAGTTGATGTTGCTAGGTTAGTGAGTCTTGAGATGTCTTCAACAATAGTTTATTTTTCCATCTTTTCCTTTTCTTTCAATAGTGGGATGTCCTTAGAACTTTGAGCTTATTCCATTTGATTGGGTATAGACCCTTCTGCATTGTGTGGGACTAGGGATTCATTAATAGGCTTTATGTTGTTACAATATTGGAAGGGATTCAAGTCTCTACTTACCATTATTTCCTGCCCTAGATAAGGAAACTTTTCACATTGGTGATAAGTAGAAGGCATGGCTTGCATTTCATGGATTTGCGACCTTCCTAACAAGATATTGTAAGTCAACTTTAAGTCTAGCACTTGAAAAATAGTGTCCTTTTTCATAGGATCAACTCTAATGGGAAATATAATGACCCCTTTGGATGCTCGTTATTCATCATCATATGCTTTGATCATTATTTGTTTTGAATCAATAGCTTCTTTAGAAAATCCTAGGGCTCTTACCAAGTTTAGGGTGCAAATGTTTAGGCCGGCTCCTCCATCAATAAGTACTCTTTTCACTCTATGTTTGTGAATAAGGACCTCTATGTGGAAAGGAAAATTTTGAGGATGGTTCAATGAAATATCATCTCACTCTAAGAATGATAAGCAATAAGGAGCAATGAGGTGTCCCACCATATTTTGAATTTTGTCCACATCTAAGTTTAGCAGCACATTGGTTTCTACCAAAGCTTTCTATAGAGTTTCCTTATGCATAGGTGATAGTTTGAGAAACTCCAAGATTGAGATTTGAGTGGGAGTCCTTTGTAATTGATCCACCAAGTTATATTTCTTCGATGATGAAGATGTGTTTTGGTTAGATAGAACAATTCTTGGAGCATTTCTGGGTAGAGGGATTTTAGAAGCTTCCCCCCTAGTGACAACATTAGATGATGCTTCTCTTAGATTCTCCTTTACCATTATGACATTTACGGTCTTGTCCTCTTCACTTAGAGTATTGATTATGGTGTCATAAGAGTGAGCAAATTTCACTTTCTCATTACCCTTTTTTTTATTTTTATTGGCATTAGATGATTCACCCTTCTCGTGATTTTGAAATGGGTTCTTGAAAGTTTTATGATCCTCATTGTTTTGAGGCCCTTAAACTTGGATTGTCCCATTATTTATTAAATCTTGTACTAAGTATTTCAACCTCATGCATTCGTTAGTTTTATGACCCCTATTTTGATGATACTCACATTGGTGAGAATCATTCCACCAATTAGGTTTAACTTGAGGTTCATAATCTCATAAATCAAGTAATCTAATGATCTTGTTAGCAACCAAGGTCCTTAATGTGTTCTCCAAGGGTTCACCTAAAAAGGTGAATTTTCTCTTGTTAAAAGTGGAGAAAATGGGTTTAGGCTTATTCCCATTTGCATTATTGAAAGGATTATTATTGGAATTGTTGTTTTGATTATTAGAATTATTATTGGAATTATTGGGAGTCTTATTTGTTTGATTTACATGGTATGAATAATTAGCTCCACTTGATAAGTTAAAAGGGGTTTCCTTCAAATTGTGAGCCTTCACAACTCCATCATTGACAAGATTTTTGTTATTGTTCTTCAACCATAGCTTAGGTTTGTCATTTTTATTGTTGGCCCCTAGATTATTAACATAATTAGATACATAATGGTTATTATTAATGGTGGTATTGGATTTATTGTCTTTAAACAATTTTATCTCTCCTCTCTTTACTAAGAGATCTTCGATTTTAATCCCATTTTTTATAAGTTTTTCAAATGTAGGGGGACATTGGAGTTGGAGGAGATAATTCATTTCCATGTTCAAATTGTTTGTAAATATCTCCATATTTTCCTTCTTGGGCATGCTTCATGGGTACCCTGCAAAGAGGGTCCTCCAACTTTGTAGGAATCCTAAGAAGGATTCACCATCTTTCTATTTGGTGTCACACAATTTAAGCATCGTGACTTCATGCTCAATGTTATAGGAGTAGTGGGTTAAAAACTTAGAGGCTAATTCCTCAAAAGTCTTAATTCCTGGTGGGATCTTTGAAAACCATTCCATGGCGAGTCCTCCCAAACTCCTAGGAAAAAGTCTCATTAAATACATGGTGTTATGTATGAACTCAATACTTAGAGCGCTAAAATCTCTCAAATGATCTTGTGGGTTATTTTACCCATGTACTTATCATATTTAGGAAAAATAGTATTGAAAAGAAAAGGTGCCATGACCAAGCTTTTGTCAAATGGGAATGGGCATAAGGCTTCAACAAAAAATAGCTTAGGTTCAACAGCCTTTTTCATCAAGTCAATTTGTTCTTGGAGTGTCTTTAATTTCTTGGTCATAACACTCATAGGGTTCTCTTGTTCTTGAGTCTTCTTAAGTTGTTCTATGTCATAGTCATGTGGGAGCTTTACCCCCGCTTGGGCTAAATTTAGGAAGAATTTCTCCTTATCCCTATCTATAAATTTATCCATGACTTCTAAGAACTCCATGTCTTGGGCTGTTCTCTCAAAAAAAATTTCAAGTGTTTCTTTAGGAGCTTGATTAGCATTATTAGTGCTATGAATATTTCCTCCATGTTGATGATCATAAAATGTAGAATTTTGATCCATATTGTTAAGTCTTTCTTCAAAAAGGTTTGGGAGAATATCGCCTTGATTGTGATCTTTGAAAAGACTTTGGTATTCAAATTCATTGGCTTTGTTTGCAATGCAAGTGCTATGTCCTTGTAAAGATACTCTAAATTTGTGGGATCGTGTAGAAATTGATATCCAACAAGGTTTGGTGTGAATTGATCTTTTGATTAGGTAATTGTTGGTAATTATTGAAGAGATTAAAAATGTAAGATGAGTTTTCAATGGATATCTCTTTCACTTGTTCTATGTTTTTCCAAACACAACAATCATGCATACACTTGTCTCTTTTTCACCCTTTTAAACAAAGATATGTTTGAATTTGAAGGGACATTATCACAGATTTTTCACAAAAAGACACTTCAAGCAATCTACCTAGCTCAAGATTGGTTCATCAGCATGGCTCTATTAGGTAGTCTTTGCTAAGTTAAACAAGGATTTAATATGGATTCCATTCAAAATGGATCCTAAACTTTCATCCTCCAAGTATATTAAGAGGCTTCCCACCATCGGTATATCAGAGTTTTGCACAATCTTGAAGGACTACTTGAGGAAGTTCAAAAATTTAGTCTCCTTTTGTCACACAGCCCATTAAGGATGTATGTGTTTTGTTTTATAGTGGGTTGGATTCTCATGGAAAAAGAAAGTGTATCCCACTTTGGGCTGTCCCTCTCACCGGTCCTTTTAAGGAAAATCTCAGGAGGTGAGCCCAACTAAAGTTCTAGCATGTTCATATTAAAGCAAGGAAATGGAGTTAAGACAAAGTTTTTGGGAATTTGATTCACCTAAAAGGCGAAGAGCATATCCCTAAATCTTTCTTAATTTCCCAAACACAATTAACAAGGTTCAATTTCCAACCCACTAACTAGTGAGAATTGAGTATTGCTACTCTCTTCTACAAACAAACGGTTTATTTGATTATGTGCTTGATTTCCTCAACCTTTCTTTTTAATCAAAGAGTTTAGCATTTTTGGCATTTTGATTCACTAAAAGAAGTGAAGAGCATAGGCCTAGTGCTAAACTTTTTCAAAATAAGATAGGTTGTTTTTAATTAATAGATTGCTAAAAGCACCAAAGCCACAATTTAAGCACGCAAATGACCAAGTTTTAAGGCTTACCTTTCCTTGTAGCTAACAAAAAGTATAGGGGCATTTTTGAATGATTTTTGCAATTTTAATGCTTACCTTGGCAATTGTTCCTTTCCTATGTGATTTTCCTCCAACAAGTTAGTCAACACAGCCAACCAAAGTGAAGGAAACAAAGATAAAATTGAAGGAACAAAGACAAAATTGAATTTCAAGCCTTTTTGTCAATTTAAGAAAAACTTGATTTAAGGTGAGAAAATCCAATTTAGTGACACAAATTTAGTTTTGTATGCTTCTACAAGTTTGAGATAATTTTCATAAACCTGATTTTCTTAATGTCAATCTTCAAGGACTAGCTTAATATGTGCAATGTTCTCCTTCTTGATTTTCCTTGCTAAAGCCTTGCCTTCTTGGTTGAATCTACTCTAGATTTTTTACTTTTCTATGATCAGACATCCTGCAAAGACATAAAAATCATTTTACCACAGTCAGATTATGAAAATTTGTAGTTTACTCAAAACCGTTGACATAATGCTTACAAGCACTATTTAAACTTTTGAAAGCACAGAAAAAGAGCGTAAAAGCGCTGCAAAATTAAGAAAAGGTGGTAAAAAGTAAGTAAAAGTGCTTGAAAAATGTGCAAATGTGTTTGGTAGTCAGGGAAAAAGCACTGTGAGAATTTTAGACAAAGATCAAAAAGATTCAAAAGCGCTGCTATTCGGTGCAAAGGTGCACAACTTCATCATGGAAGTGCTAAAAAAGTGCTCAGAAGCATTGTTTAACTGTTCAAAAGCATCGTTTGAGTTGTTAGAAGCAATGTTTCACTGCAAAACCCAAGAGTTAAACATGCCAAAAAAAATGACAAATATGAAAATTCCAAGGAATTAGAAAAGTGAAGCATACTACCCCACAGTGGGTGCCATTTTGTGTACAAGGAAATGTACCCTCAGAGAGTTATTATTGAACAATAAATGAAATAGATACTAAACACTAGTACAAAAACAACAAAATTAGACTAAAAAAACTACTAAAAATTGCATATAGATGACTAATTTTGATCACATGACCATTAATAGTTTATTGCCAGTCATTTATAACACCACCAAATTTGTGACTAAACAAATTTTAGTCATATGTTGGTTGTTTTGAATGATCAGTTTGGCAGCATTTTTACTCATTAATTTAGTCATTTGTTGTTATTAATTGGTCATTTGTTTAGTCTTCATAGTCATTTATTTAATCATTATAATCATTTATCTAATCAATTTGGTAGCATTTTTACTCATTAATTTAGTCAGTTGAGTTGTTAATTGGTCATTCATTTAGTCATGATATCCATTTATTTAATCATTATAATCATATATTTAGTCATTATATTTATTATATTTTTTGACATTAATTTAGCCATACATTTAATCATTGTTTAGTCCTATATTTAGTCATTGATGTAGTAATATATATTAACGTATGATGGAATTGAACCACCATCTTCCTACTTGTAATGTAGGTGCTCTTCCATTGAGCTAGTACCCTTTGAAGAATATTCATCAGAACCTACACAATAGGAGTATAAAAACCTTACAATTTAATCTGAAAATGACCTTAATAAATTATATTCAACATGGATATAAATTAAAATTAAGGGTTATATAAACCAAAAGATGATATAACTAATTTTATGCAGGTCTGTAAAAAAAAAACTTGGATAGGAAAAAAGAGCAGAAACGATTAAAACTGAATGGACCAAAAAAACCATACAAAAAATATCATTTATTGAAGCTTTGAGGACTGATATATGTTGTTCTAATTTTAAAATTGAATTGTTCAGATTTTATGTTGTCTACTTTGCAAACTTTGGAAGAATGGCATGACAAACAAGTCTTTTTGTATATTTGATCCAGTGTGATAGAAACATAAGCACAATAAGCAGAAGTCGGTCCATGCAACACATTGAGGGATGCTAAAACCAGTGGGAAACGATAAGTCCACCAAATACATGCCACCTCCTCTAGCTCCAACTTTGTCTGCTATGATGTCGTGTTTGGAGCAAAAAGTATTCAAGATGAAATGGAAATAAATAATAATCCATACTGGAGACTAAAACATATTTATAGACCAAGATTTACTTTGATATTCAAATACAGACAAATGCCTTTACACTAGTCAATATTAAATTATATGGTTAAACATAAAAGTTAAAATGCTACAAGAGATTCACACCCTTGGTAAAAGACATGGCAAGGGGAATGTATTTCTATTCTACAAAATAAAATATCTTCTGATGGTAGAAAGTGAAGAACATATAGCCTATAGTCAATAGTGATCTTGATTAGCCATATCTCACCTTTTCATCAACTATTAATCACAATGATGGCACAACAATGTTGCAAGTTATTTTACTAGACCTGTCATTTAAAGTTGCACAACAAAGGAAAGCCTCAAAGCACACAAGAATCATAGGCTTAAGCAGTTGTGTTAATGAAGCATTTGAATAATAAATGTGTCATTAATTTCCAAATGCCTTAAAAGATAGATTGTAAGAGAATCTTCTTTTATATGTAGTCCAATTGTTGCCCCGCCTCCAAAGGCTTACAAGGTAAAAAATTGGGTAGTAATTCTCATTAAAATCATTCTCAAATTTCTATAGAAACCAGTCCTGAGTTTTGGGCAGGCTGAAGTGAAATGTACCTAATTTTATTGTGAAAACTTAAAAAGAGAAAACGCACTTGTCCCGCCTTTCGTGTTTCTGCCTAGCATTGATAAACAAAAGCCAGACAAACATTAAAAAGAAACTAACAGAAACAAAATTAACAAAAGCATTTAAAAAGAAAGAAAAATAAGAACACCAAACAAATAAGGACAATGACCAAATCCAATTATTCCAAGAAAAGGCCTGATGGCACAAAATTTGCAAAGGGAAACCGATTTTAGATTCTAAAGGCCTAGTAAAAGTATAACTCACAAAGGTGCAATGTACAGCTCCATTTGAATGTGATGAGCTATTTTCTAGGAGACAATTGCCAATCCAATTGGGCAAAGTTGTCCTTAACTCCACCTGAAGTTCTGCCATATTTGGCAAAGATGGAAGTGACAAGAAAACATCACTTTGTAGTCTATGGAGATTAGCTTTGTTGGGAACCAGTAGATCTGCAACATTTGGCAACTTAGTGGCAATGTATATTGTGAGGCAGAGAAAAAGTATGAACGCCAGCAAGTGCCTGCATAAAAAAATAATACATGGACATTAACAACTTCAAAACCACTTCATCCGAACTCCCCACATAAAAGACACAGTATTTGATCGAATAAGAAAAATAAGGATGGAAACTAAATAGCATATGAAATTTTGACAACATAAGGTGTCTCAATGAGACAACTCCCAATAGCTTAAAATTACAGAGAAGTTTGCAAATCAATAATATAAATACTCCAAGAGACTATGGTGTAATGGCAATAGGGCATTTACAAGATTAATTTATGTAGATGTTCAAAATCTCAAGGATTTGATGGTCAAAATTTATGTAGATTTGATGGTCAAGGACTTAATTCAGCAGTGGGTGTCAGTGCTAGAGGTATGCAGCCCCATGGAAGAACCCATGAAGCAACTTTGTGGCACATGTGACTACTGGTCCTAGATTAATTGGCGTTTACAGTTTCAGCGGAAAATAACAGTCCCAAACTAACCAAGACACATTTCGATCAATTTCCTTGTCTCCAATGTGTTCGAGAGTCATAGGCATGGACGCCTATGTGAAAGAGCTCTGAGGGATGTTTCCAAAGTCTTGGGATAATGTGTAAATTTCATGTAAAACTATGATTCTAGAAGGCCCAGAGAACTAAGGACTAATTACAAATGAATATAGGAAATTTTGACAATCAATCTATAATTGACATGTTTGGAAATCTTCATTCAACCTTGACTTCAGTAAAGAAGAGAAATTCAATCCAAAGCCTTTGCTAGCCATCAAGGCTAATTCTATGGATTACCAGTGGAGTCGCTAAGGCATCACATGGTTCACCAATGTTCCACTCTAGATAGGTTAGTCCATGCAAATGGCAAGAAAATTGAAGGGCTGAGACCGAGTATGAGTCTCAAGTGAGTTTCAAGATATACAACACTCAAATAGAGCATCTGTTGAAGGAAGTGGTATGTTGTTGTGCTCCTTGGTGTGAGTTTTAAGAAACTTCTAAAAGGAAAATAAGGTCATAAAATTTCAAACCTGGTTGTTGATGAAGGCCCCTCAAAGTTGTGGAGGATCGTTGTGATCAAGCAAGCTTGCAGCCGTGCTTCCAGGGATAACTTTGTATCCAACTGGATTTCCCACCTTTGTCTTCTTTAATGGATTGATAATATGAAGCTCAGATGGATTGTAGAGGCTCAATTGGATTTGAGCATCCTTCTCTGTTTGGGAAATGTGCTTCTCTACTGTCTAGAAACTTTTTCATGGTGTTGGTCCAAAATTTACTATTTTCTTGGCCATCTTGACTTTAACAAAGGAGTTATCTATGCCATCAATATCCATGTCCAAGTGGAATGTGACATAATGGTCATGAATGACACCAATCACATTTTCTGCTAGCAAAGTTTCGTGAAGAGTTCAGTATTAGAGTCAATCTGATCCATGTTCTCATATTTTGTTGCTTTGACCATCAGAATTCCACTTAGTCCAACTTGTATCACATATTACATTGCATATTGTAGTTAGAACCTTGTCCTCTTACTTCAAGATGACTAAGTTTTCATACGAAATGTTGATCAAAATTAACATGTCAATAGGTTTCTCTGAAGAAATATTCCACTTTTACAAACCTTGATTCGGATAAGACCATCAATCTGAAATTTCCAATCCACAATATAATCATAATTTGCAACAGATGCTAACATTCAGACTACCAATGTCACCTTTGGTCTTGATTCTCTGATCTAGAGATAAATTGTATAAGAAATCAATTAAAGTTAAAAACAAATCAGTTTTTTTTATCCAATAATCTCTTCTTATCAAGCACCACAAAAGTTAAATGAGTACCAACTTCCAAGCAATGATTTCATACACTTGTCAGTTTCCTCTTTCTAGATTGGAGGAACATATATGAATAAATATTAAAACATAAACTAAGTTTTTTCTCTCTTCATAGATTTGAGGAACATGTATGAATGAGACATAAGGTAGTTTAAAACCAGTTACCATTTTCAAATGCATATATTTGAAAAACCTAAAATGCCTTCTAATCACATGAATATCCAAAAATCTAGACTGTCCTAAACAATTAAGATTCCTATACAAAAGAAAACTATAATCAACATACACTATTTTCTATGTAGCATCCAAACTGTAATATTTATTAATTAATTAAGAACAAATCTTCATTGTATTCAAATTTTTAATTAATTAATAATTACAATAAATGGTACAGTTGAGCTGCTGCATAAAGGTTTCCCAACAAACTAGTAACCTAAACAAGATAAAATTCTGATAATTCTGCCTGTACATAATATTTTATGAGTTGCATATCGCATGCGGCTGAGGAAAAGCAAAGAACTGGTGGATAAGACAAGATTCAATATTGATCCCTTTTGAAAGCTTTCATTATTTTTAAGAAAGCCTATTAACAGAAAATGAAACAAAACTAGAGATTGATCCCCTTTGAACCTTCACCAACAGGTCAAATTGGAGGGAATTATTTCACTTCAATCAATTCAAACAATTAGAAAGGAAAAATTAACTTATCACTTCAACCAATTCAAACATTTGGAAACAAAAAAATGACTAAATACCATGAAGGCTTTAAGAAATCTCAGATAAGGACTACTTAGTCCTTATCAAGTTAAGAAATTACTAATTTGAATTCTTTTGAATTTATTGCATAGATGGTGCCGAGGGTGCTGATTTACTGCCAACCATCGAACACTTGGTAGTGCTAAGCCTAGTGCTAATTTTCTATAGTTGTCTATTGCAGACTCATACACCATCAGACTCATGCATATTGGGTGGCTGTACAAGTTCGACATGTGCAATGTTTCTCCTCCTCAAATATTTTCTATATTTTCCTACTATAAAATATCCATTATGGCTTTGGAAAAGCAGAATATAGGGAAACAAAGCAACAAGATATTATCATAATATACACATACTGCAACTTCCACTAAAAATAACCTTAGTTATGATCATGTCTAATTGATATATCTAAAATGGATTTTTGCATTGCTCTATCACAAATCATAGTCTTTAGAGTCTAATGCTTGGGTCAAATCTTGACCACCTTACGAATAATCATTCCATTTTTCCCAATTTGAAATGCTAGGTGATCCGTGCATTGTATTTGGCTTAAAATAACAAATTTATTCTCAGGCTTCTTTGTGAATATTACCCTTTTCAGGTTTCTTATGTTTTTCTTTTATTTTCCATTATAAACCAATGTGATTGGAAGAGCCAGTTAAGACATACACCTTTTGCTATGCCATGTTGTTGCTATCTACATGGAATGCTGGTATGATTAGCACATTGTATTTATACAGATAGAACATACACATATTTCCTTTTCAGTTACAAACAAGGAAGCTCGATTAAAGAAGTGGTCCTGTAAAAAAAATCACTCTTATTTTTCTTTCTTTTCTTTTCTTTTTTCTTAGTAAATAGTTGAAGAGCTTAGTTTGTAAATTTCAGTTGTTTGGATTGAGAACTAGATTTTGATTAAATTGGTTATAAAATTAGCTATTTGGTGATAAATAGCTCAAAAGTATTTTGTGATAGGTACCTTAAAATGAAGGACAGGCTAAGAGAAATGGAAAGGGAAAAATTGGGTATTATCAGTAAGGAAAGGTAGAGGGAACTTGATATGGAAAAGGAAAAAAAAAATAGGAAAAGAAAGAAAAAGCCAGTACAGATGATAGAGAGGAATTGGATGTTGTGAAATCAGGTATTTTCCACAAAGATGAAATTGAAATGCCATCTTTTGAACTTACTATAGAGGAGGGCATTCACCTTGCAAAGGAGTATAGCATGTTGAAAATGAAGAATTTGAGGAAAACACAAGCTGAGGAAAGTACGAGGCTCAAATTGAAGAATGAAGCCATTGCAGCCCTTCCTCTTCATCTCAGAGAGGTAGCTCTCATTCCATATTTCACCCCATTTCCTCCAAATAAGCACCAGGCTTATTTGACTCCACCAATTGAAGGATATAGTCAAAGACTTAAAGACACTGCCAAACAACAAGCAGAAAAAAAGATACAGGCGATGAAACTTGATTCTTGGAAGCTCGTGGCAGTTCAAATTTTAAGCTCAATTCTTTCAATCAGAAATTTAGTAGTCAGGAATTAGAGGTTGCTGTGTGTTAGTTGGAAATGTCTTTTTAATTAATGGCCATTTTTACAACAATATTTTAGGCACTTACAGTAAAAAATATTTGTTCTTAGTGGACATTGTAACTAGCTTCTAAGAAACAAATACCAAAAATTTATGTACTTGTGTAGGAAAAGTTACAAACTTTTAAATCAAATTTATAGGAAAATTTTGAAATTATTTTTCTGTTATATTCTATTTCAACATAGAAAAAGGTCCAACATGATAATAATTAGCTTTGGAAACTCCACATTTTGATAAAATGATGAGATACATATGGTACATCAGTAAAACTTATACAACAACAAACATTTACATCTTGATAACTCTTTGAAGGCATTTTAAGTGGTGTTTCTCTCTTTTTTCAAGCTGTAACAAGAAATGACATGTTGAAATCTGAACTTTGTAACTAGCTGTATTATCTATGATCTTTATCTTCACAGTTTTTCTATTTTTCTTGCTATCCAAAATTGAAGTCTTATTTGAATGATGTACAATCCAAATATGAAGACCTGTGATGCTTAAGAATTGAATATTTAATATTTCTATTATTGTCAGTCATACTATATGGAGCATAGTATGGTTACTTCAACAATAAATGGCAGCCACAGCCTTCATTTATTCATTCTATTTGCGAATTGTTATGACTCCAACACCAAAATGTGGACTTACAGAGTTATGCAAAACCTTAGTTACACAAGGATCTGAGTTCCTTTGTTGAGCATCCACCTTCATCTTGATTATTTAGTGATGGAATTTTAATGGGGTCAACATCTCATACAATATAGCA
The DNA here is from genome assembly GCA_027943335.1 of Chamaecyparis obtusa. Classification (NCBI taxonomy): domain Eukaryota; kingdom Viridiplantae; phylum Streptophyta; class Pinopsida; order Cupressales; family Cupressaceae; genus Chamaecyparis; species Chamaecyparis obtusa. The sequence goes on along the minus strand of BSBK01007239.1, from coordinate 304,715 downwards.
CCTTGTCCATTAAGGACTAAATTTTGTCCACAAAGAACTAACATCCACAGTGGGACTTTGACAAAGGAGCACTTGCTCAACAACAAACAAGCTAACTTTTGCACCACACCCACATGCATGGGCATTAATGTGTATTAGTGAAATGTCCAAAATCAATTATGCTATTTTCAAAAATAATAATTCAAAAAATCATTTTTAATAGCTTGAGTCTTTGGAACTATTAGTTAAATACTAAACCTCCCGAGCATGGATTGTTGACCAAAGGTGCAGGTTTGGCAGGTGCATCCAGCATAGCAGCTGACATGGAGAACAAAGTGGTGAGTGGTTGCACTTTGGTGACCATGTGCTGAGACAAAGAGTTGATCGAAGCAGTGAGCTAGTAGTGAACCTAACTCTTTAAAGAATTAAAAGATGTGGAGAAATAGGAGGAACCAATCAGTGAATAGAGAGATAAGTGGAGAAGGGAGACATAAGATGGTCAGAGTATGGAAGAGATAAGGAGATAGGAGAAATAAGGTCAAAGATATGAGGGGAGAAAGGGAGAGATAAGATGATTGGTGAATAGAGAGATAAGAAGAAAGGAGAGATAAGGTTAAGGGAGAGATAAGGGTGGAGAGATAAGGATAAAAAATGGAAAGATAAACAGAACAAGAGTGAAATGGTGATTGGATAGAGGTTTCTTCACAGGGGCAAGTTCAATGGATGACCAAATACCACATCGAATAGTTCAAGTGGTAGAGATTTTTGTTGCATAAGAAGCCACAGGAGGTGTTAATGCCTCTAGTGTCACAACAACATTGCACTCAGGCCATACCAAAAGTGCCAATACTATTCATGAATTGAGGTCAAGAGAAATGTACAAAAATAGTCAATCTGAAAAGCTAGATAGAATTTCAATTATAATGTTGACACAAAAGATCTTTTTAGTTTTCCATAAGAAAAATAACATAAATACAACAAATTAAATGACAACAAAATTTTATATGATTTTGGATTACCTAGTCAATAATATTAAACAAGTTTTGATGGAAAGTATGGCTGCATCCTTTGTTTGTCCTAATTGACAAGTGACAATAGTGTGAACATTAGGGATTGCATACAGTGGCATCTTTACTTTGTGAAGTAACTTGGGGCTCCAAAAAATTGTCTCTCTACAACATAACCCAAAAGAGGAAGAGCATATGTTCAAAACATAAATTTGGTAAGGTGGTATATAAAACACAACAGTGAAATATTGATGCACATAAGTTTTAACCATAGATCCTACGGAAAACTACTGGCATTAAAAAAATTCAAGGTACATCAAATGGAAGAACAAGCCACTACTTCCATATACTCAATAGTCATTTATTATGACAAAATCTAATTCTAATTAGGGCAGTATAATAATATTTGGAAAAATTATCTCTATATCAAGAGACAATAATGATACTTAATTCATGAAATGTTAACAGTGCAAGTGGATACCTTGCATTCCATACATTTGCAGATTACAGAGAATATGATTCCAAGAAAATTAAAATACCAGAGTGGATATTGAGAGCTCACGACTCGACATGCATATCCGGTCCTCTAATGCTCCAAATTTCTGGAAAAAATTATTGGCCTGCAACAATAAAGAAAGAAATCAACCCTACATACTAAATACAGATGAACATACGAACCCTACCTCACCATCTTATCCAACCCCCCATTTTCCCATCCTTAACACACATGCTGGCCTGGGCTCACTCCTAATCTTGCTTTGATAGCATTTTGAAAGGAAGAAACCAACTCAGATTCTTATGTAGGAGATCTAAATGGCATCTACCACTAAGCATTTCTCAAGCCCTAATTTTATGAGACCATAGAATTACCAACATAGACATCATTTTATCCATGCTCAAGCTATGTTTGGCAACTCAAGCTAAGAAAGAAAGAAAGAACTTATGTCTATAGTTAAACAAATAGGTTAAAAAGGAAGAGAAATATGGCTAGGTTAGAGTGGACAAAAAAAACACTCAACATGCATCTAATAAAGTAATAAATAGTAAAGAAACAGAATAGAAAATTGTCCACCTGATATATGTGAAAAAGAAATACAACTGACTAAGAGTTTACAATAGAATTTTGATTGTTCAAGAGTACAATTAGAAGCATTACTTACACTTCCAATTTAAAGAATGCCCAATGAGCTCAAAAGTGTGATCTAGTGGTCCACCACAAGTGTTCAATTTATTTCAGAATTGTTGGCATAATTAAATAGATCTTCCTCTTCAACCTTTGTCAAATATTATGCAAAATATTCACTCCATCCGTAATATCACCAAAAGCATATTCTCATCCCACCTAAAATACCAGAAGCAGTAATCAAGTTCCCATTCTACATCCATTGAAGTATTAATGTAGGCTTATAGCACCTAGCCATCAGCCCCCCAGTAAACGTTGAAAAGGCCACTTCATTTCACAGATGGTAGTGTTTATTCATCCCAAATGATACTATGGAAATTTGTGAACTTAATCAAATACATAAAACTAATTAGTTTGTAATCAGGTTGCAACCAGCATGAATAGTTTTACCTAAAGTAGATGCCAAGGATTTAGGAATAGGGAAAATTGCACCATTTCTCAAAAATAAGTACAAGAACATGGAGATACTTTTAAATATTAACCTAGAAGTAAACCTAGATATGACTAGTGGGACTTTTTGGATTCTTAGGAGTCTCACTAAAAGCATTTGTCAAATGGTTTTCTTATGTACATGTTCTTAGAAGCCTCACTTGAACCTTGAATTAAATGGTTTTTTTCATGTACTTTTTTTTTCTATTTTTTTGTACTACTAGAATCTAAGAAATCTTTTGTCTTTCTCACAAATAATTGAGTATAAGCAATAGATATTTGCTATTAAGAATTCTAATAATTTTTTTTTATAAATTAGCTAATATTAGAATCAATTATCTACTGTGTGCAGCTCCATACCAGTCATAGTTTTACTCTTCTTTCAATTCAATGATGCATGGCATTGGTTGTATCCTAGAATATATTTACTCCCAACAATGAAGAGATTGAGCATTGGGAATTATTTTGGGGTATTTGGAATATATCATTGATTTTATAATGCTAATTTTATTGCAATTATGTTTACCAATTGAATCTATTTTAATTTATAATTGATTAAAAAAAATTATATTTTTAGAAGAATGTAGACTTTTGTGAAAATGAGATGAAATGCCAAAATTGCATTTTACACTATGTCTCTTTAGTTTTAACAAGATAGTATAGTAAATATCCTGTTTGATTTGTAATATACTCTTAATATCATTCTTTCAGATTCACAATGTCATAAAATCTAACATCTTACTGATGGCTTCTTTCATTTGTATACTTAAATCTTCCTTTCAAAATAGCTAGACTAGTCTCATTTATTTCAACCGCTTAAAATGAATTATATAAAATAATAGTGCATTATCATAAGGTAAAATTACAAAAGGCAAAACTGATCAATATTTTAAGGATTTAGCAGAAGACATCTAACACTGAGAAGCTAAATTGAAGGAAAATCTAATGCTTTTATTATAAATTGAAATAAAGTTGGGCCTCACATAAACATATCTTAATAAGAGACCTCATATTAAGTGTGGACTTGTTCAAAGTGATTGGTGTGATGGAAGGTAATCACTCTGGCTGCTCAATTCCTAACTCCCTTGAGAAAGTAAAATACTAGTCAACATCTATCACATACAAATGTTAATTTTCACAATGTTATCACATACAAATTGAAATACCAGCCAAAAACTTTCACATATAGAGTTATGTTAAATGCAATTGTTTTGACTATTATTGTTTGTAGACATAACCTTTACTATTTCTATTTTCTCTAAACTTTCTTACATAGAAATGGGTTACTTTGTTAAGATGGGCGAATTGGCCTAAATATTGTGCAACAACAGGGTATTGGTCCAAAAGACATATCATCTCATGGAAAGAGATGATTGCATGATATGCATGACATACATTTGTTGATAAGGCCTTAAAAAATTTCATACAAATGTAATTGGCAAGTGTGAAGCCAAATTCCACAAACTAAACCAGCATCATATTGCCTGTGCCAAAATGGGAGAATAGGAACAAGGCAGGGGCATCCATCAAAATCCTAAAGGATGCAAGTGCCCACGTAAATATACACAAAAAATGTGGAAGCATAGACAAGGCATGTGAACTATGTGGTAAAATGCCTCAAAGGCATGTCATTCCATGAAATGCCATCATTGAAAGATATGTTAAAATGGATTTTTGTCAAAAGTTGAAGGAATCTCCAAAATACAATAGTGCAAGGCTCAAACCACCTTATGGGGGATCCAATACAAAAATTGGAGTCATTTTCTTTATAAGATAACATAACTAGGCTAATTTTCCTTACAACATAACCCTTTAGGAGCTTAGGGTGCATGAAGTTATCTATAACAGTTATTGGTACTCTTCACCTATATCAAAATGAAGAGTGAATTTTGGAAATATTTTGAACCTGTAAATATTATAATAAATATGTATTCATGTTTAATGCCACTTCTTTATCCACTATTTCTCTTCCCCTCTGTTTGAGTATATCATACCTTGTTGGGTAGTGAGGTTGAAGAATTTATTTGAAAGACTAAGTGTGCTTTATTTTTTAGTGGTTAGTGGTAGAGAGAGGGGTTTATAATAAACATGTATTCATGTTTAATGCCACTTCTTTATCGACTATTTCTCTTCCCCTCTCTCTGGGCATATCATACCTTTTTGGGTAGTGAGTTTGAAGATTTTATTTGAAAGACCAAGTGTGTTTTATTTTTTAGTGGTTAGTGGTAGAGAAAGGGGTTTATCCTCTATAAGTGGTTTGAATTTACAATACGAAGAAATATATCATGTGCTGAGGATTCTCCTAATACAATTGGTTGTCACAATCAGAAGACTACTAGTGTAGGGTTCTTCAAACAAAGTGTTGATGGAAACCCAATCAAGAAAAGGCTAATGATGGTGTATGAAAAACCTTGAATGAGGTTACATTCAATAATATAGAATTCCAGAGCTTCTACCCAAAAGGAACATGCTAGGATGGAGAAGAATATAATGCAACTGATAATGACCACCACACTAGAAAAAAAAAATGCATCTTAATGACACCTATATGTGGTGTGAGGGACCTATTTTGCATTGGAGACATGTTTATAGAAAACCTCACATAATATAAATTTTGATTCATGATAACACTTGAGAGGAAAGTAAAAATATATAAACCTTGTATCATACCATTTTTTGAGCACTCTTACCACAAAGATTGTAAAACGGTGACTCTGTAAAGCTCTCTTTGCGGGTCCTATTGATAGAAATCCTTTCGCAAGATCAAACCAGTCCTTTTGAGGGTTTCTTTTGATGTACAAGACCCAACCAGAGGGATTCTAGAAAAAAAAACTCATGAATCAACTGGATCAAAACCACACAATGCTATGGCTATAGAACTGAAATGGATGCTTAGCAAGGTGCTAGATCAACCAATGAGACTTTCGAAGCTATTGGTCATTCTGCATCTCACTATCAACCTTACTCTTATGCTGTCCATGCCAACAACTATTATAGAAATAGAAACCCCAACCTATGTCCATGCCTACGATGCCTCTGCATGTTGGGCTGGGTGGGTTAGAGGAAAGGTGGTACCTTGGGAGTTAATAAGAATGGGCTCAGTCAACTGGGACTAGTTCATTGACTATTGGATCCATTGGCGTCACACAAATGAAGGATCGATCAACCAATTCATGAAATTTTATCCTCAAATCTCTAAAACCTTTCCTCCCGCCTTCCTTTTTGTCTTACCGCCTAAATGAAAATGTTTCATGGGTGTTTTTTCTTTTAAGTTCTAATATAAGATGATATTACTTTGCATTTTTATGATATTATAAGATGATATCACTTTAAATTTTTTTTTAAATTTTTTTTCTATGTAGTAGTGCAAGCTATATAAAAATCAGCTATTAGTTTGAAAGTTTTAATTGGTCTTGTACAGTTTCATGTTTTATTTATAGATTCTCTCTATTGTAATATATTTAATAATATTTATTAAATAGTGTCACTCACTATTTAGTGTATATTAAATATGTTAGATATATAATAGTCAAAATAATATTCGTTATTATTATGTTATTTTATTGTGAGAATAATGATTAAATTGTTAAAATTATTCAACAATTGATAAACCTTGGTGTTTCATACAAAGTTAAAATAAATAAACCTTGGTGTTTCATACAAAGTTCTTTCACATGGGGAAGATATATCCTATTTTAGAAGCTATTTATATCGAGATAAACTAACGACAATAGCACCAACAAAAATAGAGCCTAGCTATCATTCATTCATTTATTTATTCATTATTGTTTAGGTGACTAATCATTAGTGACTAGTTATTTAGACATGTATTTAGTCATTTATTTGGTCTTTTTTAGTCTTTTTATTTGTCTAACCTTGTGATTTTATCTTATGACCAAATTAGTCATTTATTTAGTCATTTTTCTTTATGAAGTGCAAAAACATTATTGAATATGATCAATTTTAGTCACATGACTAAATTTTTTAGTCACGTAGTCATATATTTTCCAAAATGTACTAGTGTAAATAAACCACAATATAGCATCTATTTAGAAAATGAATGAATAATTAAGCATCCTATGGCTCTCTAACTAAGAGTGTTAATGCGAAGCTCTCAACAAGCTTTCGTTAATGAAAGTCCTAGAATGAGAAAATGTGATAAGATAAGATAATTAATCAATTCCAAATAGAAATGCTCAAATTATGATGTAGCACACAATACTCTGTTAATATTAAAATTATTTTTTCAGACAAATAAACACAGATTTTGAACCTTCAATATTTTCCCATTCATCACTAGAGAAAAAACACTAAAAGCTAATTTTGGAGCCCGAGATGAATCTTTCAGCTCCCAAAAATGTGCTAAAACAAACCCCAATCAATCTGAGATCATTGGAAAAACAAATGCCACCACTTGAGGCACGCACCCATAAAATTTTAGCAAAAATCCAGACCTGAGTCAAAAGTTATGACCTCTGGAAGTTTATGTATGAGATTATGACCTACGGAAGGCCTTGCATCAAATTAACTCTAAATTGCCTTTCTAGCTATAATTCTCATGAGGTTAGATGCAATTCTTAGATTTGTGGTTATGAATTATGAATTATTTTGGTCTTCCTTTTATAGATTTATGCAAGGGTAGGGGGTGTAGTTGAGTTGATCATGATTAAGCTTGAGCTAAGTCTTTGGTTCCACCCTTTGAAGACAATTTAAATATTGTGTCCTCAAAGCTTGGGACAAGGAGACAAGATGAGTGGACAAGATGCTCTTTCACTTTGAGTATTGAGATTGAATTTAGCTTGATCCATGTGAATGCATTTCCTTAAATCTTATTGGTTGATTGATTTTCCCCCCCTTTTGGTTGTTGAGTGAAATTAGGATTTATTAATTGATTTCATTGAATTTATTTAGCCATCTACCCCTTGAATGGGTTGAATTTTATTTAATTTAAAACTATACAATTAATAGAATTAATTGCACATTGATTTGATCTCACTTGATTAGTAATGCTCTTGATTTTGATTTATCTTGAATTAAGACTTAATTTTAATTTTGATTGGCTAAATGTTTGATTTGATTCAATTGCTTTGATCTTGTCCTTGATTTACTTTGATTTTATTTGATTTATTACTTAATTGTCTTTCCCCATTTTTAGGTGATTAAAGTAACATAGTCTCTTAGATAAAAAAAAAATATTGATATAACAATTATACTCCTCATTCATACCTACAATGGAGTCTCCTTCACACCTATTAAAATGCTGCCAAAAAAACACTTCGACTTTATCTTTTGGCAGATAAAATGAATCCATTTTGATTTGAAAAACATATCTATGTAGTAAGGTACTACTAAGAAAAACATTTCCAATGATTATAATGTTAATATATATATATTAATTTATTATGACTTTGTACTTTTAGTTTTACTAAACATAGATATTTCACCGTATATCTACCTCTATGTTTGACACTTTTGAAAAAATAGTAAATGAGAGAAAAAAATCCAAAAATATTTATGCCCTAGGTATTGAAGTTTTCTTTCTATCCAAAAAAGTAAAAATGAAATTGGACAAATACATGACAATTTATAAGCTATGTAGTCAAGGTATGTCAAAATTACTGTTCAGTCAACTTTAAACATTAATAAAATATGTAATAGTAATGATAATGTTGTCAAACCAATTGCATGCCCTTCGTATGGATGTTACAAAACTAAATTACAAATAAGCATACTGATATCTATTTTAGAAAAATAGTTCTACTCTATGAAAATAATGTAACTCTTTGAAAATGACATTTTCAGCAACATACTAGTTTTTGTGGGAGAAAGAAAAAACCATTCAAATCAATTAAAAAATAAAAAATAAAAAATATATTTAGAATCTAGATAGAAAATCCTAAAAGACTCTAATTTATTTCATCTTCTGATTTCAAATTGTTTAATGACAATATGCATCCGACTCTGGAGTTTTTTTCAAAATGTAGAGTTCAGTGTTCATTTAGGTAAAAAAGTGTAACACACTATTGTGGGTTCACTCGATCACGAGAAGAACCAGAGCAACTTGAGAAAATTTGAGCAAAGAATCTCCAAAGATTTTAGAAGAAACTTCAAGAGATCCCGAGCGATTTTATAATGACCTAAAGTAAGTTCCTTAGCCACCGAGTTATTTAATAGTAATATTTGTGAAGCCCTCACTAGTAAATTTTAGCTTGATTTTCGATGAGGATTAGTCAATTTTTTGATGCAAATTGGTCGACCAAACGACCATTTTTGTTGTCAAACATTCTTCTTTGATTATTTGACACATTATATTGTTGTTGAATATTTGATCACTATAGTTGTCAAACTATCGACTGGTCCCATGTCGAAATAATCACTTCAATCATCAATAATGTCTGACATATCTTTCATCACTTTCAACCAATGTTGGTCGAAATAATCATATACTTCATGTGCATAACCGACATATCTTTTTCAATTTTTTACCACATATGGTCAGAAAATCGATCGATGAAATACGTCGACTATATAGCATTGGCATCGAACTTAAGGTAGTTTCTTCAAAATATCGACCATTAGTTACGTTGAGAGTATAGCATTCTCATCGAATCTACAGTTTTTGTTGGTCAAAAAATTGACAACATATTAAGTTTATATATATATATATATATATATATATATATATATATATATATATATATATATATATATATATATATATATATATATATATATATATATATATATATATATATATATATATATATATATATATATATATATATATATATATATATATATATATATATATATATATATATATATATATATATATATATATATATATATATATATATATTATAGTGATTTATGGGTGTCCAAAACATCTCTTTCATTGTAAAAATGGATTGAAATGAATGTTATTATGATATTCATTCATCCCTACATTGATTTAAATGGTTTTGTGAAGATTTATAATGGTTATTCCCTATTTTGTAATGACTATTCTTGTACAAGGACATTGGAAAAAATCAATTCTACTTGATGCAATAATGGATTTGAGAGGTCCTACACTAGTGATACAGGACCATCTCGGGTCCTTGGCAATCCTGTTTCACCAAAAACATATTTAAAGTTTTGTTTGTGTTTCTTAGTTCCTTCTTTGACCAAGTTGGTTTGTTGTTTCTTGCTCAGTTTCCTTTGTTTGTCGGTGTTGGTTGCTTATCTCTTTGGCGCTTGGTATTTCCCTGGCACTCGATGATGTTTGTCTGGCACTCGGTTTCCTTGCTTACTGAGTTGTTTGTTTTTTATTTCTTTCAAGGCTGACTAGTGCATTTAATTTAGGTCATGGATTTAATGCTAGTATCTATCATTGGGAAGTGTGTGGACCTAGATCTAGTCATTCCTTTCGTTAATTGTGGATATGAAGGTTGACTTAGTTCGGTAGCCTCTTCTATAAATGTAGTTGTTTGGTTAGAGTTTAGGGAGTCAATTTTTGGTAGAAGGTAGAAGATACAAGATTAGTGATGGTTGGAAGATCCTCGCATGCTAGAGGACTTCTAAACCTTATTGTAATAGCTAGCCTAAATTGGGAAGGCCTTATAGCCTAACATGTATGAATCAATTTGAAGAATAATATATGAAAGTGATCTGCATTCTCTCTCTCACTGTGTTTGTTTGCTTCCATGTGTTGTTTAGCAGGGTGGATTTGGTTAGGGTGTGCCTTTGGCCCCTCTCCCCATCCCCCCTTGTGTCAAGTGGTATTAGAGCCAGGTTAGATCTGGATCTAGGTTTGAAGGTTCCTTCTTGTGAAGCCCTGGTTGATTTGTTATGGGGTAGCAAATTGCGACCTGGTCTACAATTGCAAAGGGTTTTCAAGATGGTTTGTAGGAGGAAAGATGCAGATCCAGGATTGGCAAACAAGTTGAGACAACTTTTTGCTAGTTTAGAAGCCGTTGAAACATCCCAAAGCAGAGGAAGACATCTTGAAGATGTTAGTGATGATAAAGTTAAGGTGGAACAAGGCAATGTAGAACCTGGACCTATGATGGATTAGGGTGAAGAAAGATTCTTGAAGGCTTTGACAAGTCTAAAGTCTACACGACACTTTGATCCTCATGAGTATAGTGGAAAATTGGATTATGATGAATTGGTAGATTGGATCATTGAGATAGAAAAGTACTTTGAGTTTGAAAATATACCTAAGGAAAAGAAGGTGAAAATCGCAAGCACAGAGTTGAAAAGTCATGAATCCTTTTGGTTGGAACATCTACAGCCAAATAGAAAAAGGAAAGGCAAAGACAAAATCAAGGTATGTAATAAAATGGTGAATCTGAGGAGATGGTCATGAAGTTGCAATTGAAAAGATTGGAACATCCAAAGGCCTATCAGATTTCATGGATCAAAGATGAGCATACACTCTTGGTAAGTGAACAATGTTATGTTAATTGGAAAATAATATGATAAGGTGTTGTGTGATATCATGCCTATGGATTGTTATCATATTTTGTTGAGTAGACCTTGGCAATATGATAGACATGCTATATATGATGGGAGATTACATAAGTATACTATTTGGGTTGATAGAAGAAGATGGATCTTGTTACCTTTGATGGAAGAACCTATTAGTAATGTTTGCACATCTGTGAAAGTTTTCTTGATGGAAGTAAGAAAGTTTGTTAAGAATTTGGAAAAGAATGATGTATGTTTTGCTATGATTCCTAACAAACTGAGTAAGAAAATAGAGGATAGTGTTCTTGAGGAGATTGATAAGTTACTCACCAAGTACAATGAAATAATTTATAATAATGTACCTGATAGTTTTCCACTAAAGAGAAGCATTAATCATTGCATGGATCTAATCCCTAGAGCTAGTTTACTGAATAAGGCACCTCATCGATTGACACCTATCAAGAATCCAAAATTAAATCAACAGGTTCAAGAGTTTTTGGAGAAAGGTTTGATTAGAGAAAGTTTGAGTCCTTGTGCAATACCTATTATATTGGTACCTAAGAAGAATGAGGAATGGTGAATGTGTACTGATTCTAGAGAAATCAACAAAATAATAGTGAGATATAGGTTTCCTATACCGAGAATGGATGACATAATGGATAGTTTAACTGGAGCAAAGTATTTTACTAGAATTGATTTGAAAAGTGGGTATCATTAGATCAGAATTAGAGAAGGTGATGAATGAAAGACTTGTTTCAAGAAAAAAGAGGGTTTGTATGAGTGGTTGGTTATGCCTTTTGGTTTAACTAATGCACCGAGTACATTTATGAGGTTGCTGAATGATGTTTTTAAGAAATTCTTGGGTAAGTTTGTGATTGTATATTTTGATGATATTCTAATATTTAGTAAGACCAGAGAAAAACATTTGTTGCATGTTAGACAAGTTTTGTAGAGGCTAAAAGAAGAAAAGTTGTTGATAAATCTAAAAAAGTGTTCAATCATGAAAGAGGAGATTATGTATTTGGAATTTGTGATTTTAGCTGATGGTTTGAAAATTGATCCTAAAAAGGTTAAAGCTATTTTGATTTGGCCTACACATGAGAATGCTAGTGAGGTAAGATCATTTCATGGATTGGAAATTTTTTATCGAAAGTTCATTAGGAATTTTAGTTCAATTTGTAATGCTATGATTGAGACTATGAGAGGATATAAAAGAGAATTCAAGTGGACACATGGAGTTGATAAGATTTTTGAGACTCTATAGCAGAAGGTTTTTGAATTACCTATTTTTGCATTTCCTAATTTCAATAGGGTATTTTAAGTCGAATGTGATGCAAGTGGAAGTGTAATTAGAGCTGTGTTGAGTCAAGAAGGTAAGATTGTTCCTTTCTTTAGTGAAAAGTTGAATGATGCAAGGAGAAAATATTCTCAGTATGATTAAGAATTTTATGCTATTGTTCAAGTGCTAAAGAAATGGAGACATTATTTGATACTGAGTGAATTTGTGTTGTATACCAATCATAAGGATTTACACTATTTGGGTAGTTAGAACAAATTGAATCAGAGACATATGAAACGGGTTGAGTATTTGTAGAGCTATACATTTGTGATAACACATAAGAGTGGAGTCACAAACTGAGTTGTTGATGCATTGAGTAGAAGGAGATCTTTGATGACCAAGATGAAAATTCAAGTTCTTGGTTATGATGAGATGAGAGATTCTTATAAAGTTAATCCTGAATTTTATGAGCTGTGGAGAAAGTGCAAAGCACCTATTCAATAATCGAGTACTAAATGGGATAAATATTTTATTCAAGAAGGTATGTTGTTTAAAGGTATTCAGTTGTGTATACCAAAAGGACCAATGAGAACTAATTTGATAAATGAGAAACATAGTAGTGGTTTAGCTAGACATTTTGGTGTTGATAAGACATTGAATTTTCTTAAGGAGAAATACTTTTGGCCACAGTTGTATAAAGATGTTCAAAAATTTGTGAAAAGTTGTGGAGTTTGTCAAGTTGCAAAAGGAGTAAGTCAGAATACTTGATTGTTGTTCCTAAGAAACCTTGGATTGACATCAGTATGGATTTTGTTCTTGGTTTACCAAAGACAATAAGAGGTAATGATTCTATATTTTTTTTTGTGGATATTTTTCTAAAATGGCACATTTTATACCTTGTAGAAAGACATCAGATGTAGTACATGTAGAAGATCTTTTCTCTAAGGAAATTTTCAAATTGCATGGATTACCAAGGAGTATTATCTCTGACAGAGATAGTAAATTTGTTGGATACTTTTGGAAAAATCTTTGTAGAAAGTTTGGCACTAACTTGAAATATAGTTCTACATTTCACCCACAAACCGATGGACAAACAAAAGTTGTTAATAAAAGTTTGGGTAATATTTTGAGATGTTTAGTTGGAGACACACCAAGTAATTGGGATTATGTATTGGCACAAGCTGAGTTTGCATACAATAATTTAGTGAATACGAGTAATAGAAAATTACCTTTTGAGATTGTAAATGGCATACAATCGAGAGGTATATCTGATTTGAGAGACATCATTGATGAAAGAAAGAGAAGTGCTGAAGGAGTAAAGTTTCCTTAGTACATGAAGACATCGCATGAAGATGTGAAATACAAGATAGAAAAGAGTAATCTTAAATACAAAGATAGAGCTGATAGATCAAGGAGACATAAGACTTTTGATGTTGGTGATGAAGTGATGGTTCATTTGAAGAAAGGTAGATTTCCTATTGGAACATATGGGAAGCTAAAAATGAAGAAGTTTGGACCTTGCAAGATTTTTAAGAAATTTGAAAGTGGAAATGCATATGAGATTGAGTTATCCGATGACTCGGATATATCACCTATATTCAACATTTTTGATTTGTATGAGTATCATGAACTTGATGAAGAAATGAAAGTACCGATGGAATATCCTAAGAAGTAGAGAAAAGAAGTTGAGCATATTTTCAAGCAAAGGATTGGTAGAACTACAAGAGGAAAATAGTATATGAAATATCTAGTAAAGTGGAAGAACAAACTGATTGAAGATAGTTCATGGATTTCACAATCTAAGTTGGATGTAGCTCGGATCATACCTACTTAATGATTTAGAGAATCATTTCAAAATAACCCCAAGTGTCTGATGCAAGAGCATCTCAGGTCCTTGGAATTCCTGTGTCACCAAAAACATATTTGAATTTTTGTCTGTGTTGTTCGGTTCCTTCTTTGACCGAGTTGGTTTGATTTTTCTTGGTTTCCTTTGTTCACCAATGTTTGTTGGTTATCTCTCTAGCACTCAGTATTTCCCTGGCACTTGGTGATGCTTGTCTGGCACTTGATTTTCTTGCTTACCAAGTTCTTTGTTTTGTATTTCCTTCGAGGCTGACTCATGCATTTAATTTGGGTCATGAATTTAATGCTGGTATCTATCATTGGGAAGCATGTGGACCTAGATTTGGTCATTCCCTCTGTTAATTATGGATCTGAAGGCCGACTTAGTTTGGTAGCCTCTTGTATAAATGTAATTGTTTAGTTAGAGTTTAGGGAGTCAATTTTTGGTAGAAGGTAGAAGATACAAGATTAGTGATTGTTGGCAGATCCTCTCATGTTGGAGGACTTCTAAACCTTTTTGTAATAGCTAGCCTAAATTGGGAAGGCCTTATAGCCCGACATGTATTAATCAATTTGAAGAATAATATATGAAAGTGATCTACATTCTCTCTCTCACTATGTTTATTTTCTTCTGCATGTTGTTGAGCAGGGTGTAGCTAGTTAGGGTATTCCTTTGGCCCCTCTCCCTGTCCCCCCTTGCCTCAACTAGGAAGGGTTATTTTTATTTATTGAATGCCTTCAATGATTGAAAAGTAGTAGACAAAAGCCTAAGATAGTGGGGCACTTTCTAGCCCCCTACTTTAGCCACTAGATCCCATCCACTTCCTCAAAATTTGCAAATTGTTTCCTTAATGCTAAATATTATACTAGGTAAACCTCAATTTTATGAATTGCAAAATATGCCCAAAATCTGAGTCTTTTCCAAAAATATTTCTCAAGTTTAAATTGGAGAAGGTGTACCTCAAACATAATAATCCATGGGATGGCCCCCATAGCAATAGAGAAGGAGATAATGCAAGCCTGTGTCAAAGAGAAACAATCATTCAAGTTGATCACTAGGCATTGACTATAATGGAAGTGTGATCATTTACTTTCAAATTAGAAAACCTAAGAGGTAACTTGATCCCTGAGCTTACTAGTAAACCAATTAAATCCAAAATAATGGAAAGATAAGAAACTCCCAACACATGATTTTGCAAGAATGAAGCATGAGATCAAACTTAAAAGTGAGGAATTACTTAAGTATTATAATTCAGGTCATTAAAAGAAATAAATAGTTCCACAATAAGAATTTATTTTTTTCCTATTTGTCCATAGAAAATGCACAAATTAATGCCTGCAAATGACTTGCATCTGTGACAAAAGAAATGTTGTAGTTAGAAATAGTACCTTTAGGTAGAATGCAATGCCTATGATAAAAAGGTTGGTTGTCATTCCTGTAGACAACTTGCATTATCAAAACACATTTTAATATTGTAATTATGAGCTTATGAATTAAATCCATGCCAAAATAATCCACTCCTTTGAAATACTTTCAATGATTGTACTTATCAATGCTATAGCAAAGGAAATCTAATATGCAATATGAGATTTCTTGGGCTATGATCAAGTGCATTAAAAATAATGGGAAGCATGGTATATTGAAGACAATGTATCAAAGGAAATAATTAAAGTAATTCTCGCTATGTAAATGTGGTCACATTTTTCATCAAACAAGGATAAAAATCATAATTGTTTCTCTGGAATTTAAGAGATAACAGAAGGGAGATGGGGGATTTCAAGCTCATGAACTATGCCCTTATTGAGTACCTACATAGAGATGATGGAGATTGACAAACTTAAGAATCACATGCACAGATGTTCTTTAAAAATGTGTTGTATTATAATTATAGTGATTTGTGGGTGCCATCTATATGTACATTAGTTAGTGTTCAAAATAATAATACAATGTGCATATATTTTTTGATATAACATATAAGCCAATTATTTTATAAATAACTTGGACTCGATGCACAAAATCGATGAGACAATCATGCTTACTTATTCAAATATCAAAATGAAGGAAATGCAGTTAAACAAGAACAATACACACCAAATCGATGATCTAGCATTTGGATAAGCATGAATACTATGTTTACAGTAGCTATAGCAAATGGATATTCCAACATAGATCTATCACCTACCTTATTTTGAAGTAGACACTAAAACGATATCTTCACAAAATGTTTGAAGAGAATTTCATGTCATATTTGAAAATTCCAAAGAAAAAAAATTATACTTCATTGTTACACATAATATTCAACATAGAAGAGACCCTTGTAGTTGAAGCTGAAAATAAGTGTAGAGAAGAGAAGAGTAGAGTATACCTATATCTATACTCTAGGTTTTCATTTGTATTTTTATTCTCATTTTTAGTTTGTGTATTTTCAACTGATTTGTCTCCTATTATAGATAGAGGCAAATAAAATGTGCACAAACAATACAATAATATAAAAGATGTGTACAATCAATATTGATTGCAACTTTTCTAGAGGTCCTAAAAGAGAGAAAGAGGGAACAAACTACAACCCTAGATCTGGGAGTGACCTTAAATTTTTATCACTACTTTAAAATGTGAGAAGATATTAAATCTAAAGGGCCCATTTATTTGATCACTTTCTACAAAAAACCCCAACCTTCAATTCAACATATGTAACTCAAAGCTAGTTGTTTCATCTATGTAAAACCCTACACAACCCCAAATAAACGCTACTTGAACCCCTTAGTTCAAGATGGAGAAATTTTTCCAAATTAAAACTACTTTTGAGTTGCAATAATATGTAATTTTAGCTCAAGAAACCTTATGTTTATGATGAGTGTTTTGTGAACATATATTGTCCTTTATATTATGAGTAGCATGTTGCCTTTCTAGGTTTTCATTTGTATTTTTATTCATTTTTATTTGGGTGTTTCTAATTGATTTGTCACCTATTATAAATAAAGGAAAATAAAACATGTAAGAAAGATATATTAATATCAAAGATGTGTATAAATAAATATTGATTGCAACTTCCTCAAAGACCAAAAATAAGGAAGGGAGGACAACATATGACCCTAGATCTAAAATTAACTTAATATTTTTCTTGCACCAAAAAAAAAGGAAGATATTAAATCTAAAAGTTCCACTTATTTGATTATTTAAAAACCAACCTTCAATTCAACATATGTTACTCGAAGCCTATTACTTTATGTACACAAACCCTTACTTGAACCCCTTGATTCAGATAGAACAAGTGTCACCAAATTCAATAGTTTTGAGTTGCAATAACATATAACTTTAGCCTAGAATTTTGTTAATATTATGTGGTAGTTTCAACATCATTAAAATCTTGCATCCACTAACTTGGGGCAGAAATGTCTCATTTATTCTAATTAAATATTGGTCAAAATTTTCAACAACTCACCAAAACAATACTTAAAAACTTGCCAAACTATATGGTCCGTAGGTAAAGCCATTGAGTTCCAAAGAACTCCTACCATGTTAAATGGTAGTTCACCGAAACAGAGTCAGATTCAATTAACACTATCTGTTGATCTTCCTTCAGGGAAACTTGTGGAGGATAGTAAACTATATTGGTACTGTACACTCTTTTCTTCTAACATTGCTATAATGCCCATGAAAGTCTAAATGAACAAGAGTAGGCATGCCACCATGAGGTTGATCACTATCAAGAAAATAGGAAAAGACAATAATATCTATGAAGAAAGAGAAGGGCCCATGATAGCCAAAGGATCCATTATGTGCCACTCTCATATGGAAGCTTACATGTTATCTATATAGGCTTAGAAAAACAAGTAGATGTTCCTTCCACCATGCAGGCTCTGCAATCTTCTCTTAACCACAAGCTATTTTCCAACTCAATAGTTAGTACATGCATTCTTTTCCTATCTAATTTATGAATGTTGAGAAAACTAGTTGGTTTTTGTGGCAAACTACAACTGTGGGATGAAATCAATTTTTAATAACATAAGGGTTTATTTCAGTTCTCATGAAAATGTGTCATAATGTATAATTTCATTTATCAATTGCAAAATTGTTTATTTTAAATTATCTATTGTATATTGTTTAATGATAGATGGCCAAGTATAACTCACAATGTACTATTTCCAAATTCTTTACTTCAGTTTTCTGAATGACACTAATTGTAACTTTGTACAATTATAGACTATTAAACATAGAGATATCTTGCTTAATTCTTATTCTAAATTCAACAAGCTAGAATATTAGGCCGCATGCCTTCTTCCTCTAATTATCATACATCATAGAGGGTTTCCTTCTAAATTATGAATATAACTTATAAATTTTCTTAAGGTTATTACTTAGTTGATTGGAAGATAAGTTCGTACTTTTGTCTAGACAGTGGGATTTTTCATTTTTCATCTCAGTATTTCTGAGTGAGTGTTTCAATTTTACTTCCCATCCCTAAAATTACAAAAATAACTTATTTTTCACCCTTAATATTTTTATTAAATATTTGTCAATCTATTTACAGAAGAAAGGAAAATGGGGAAACTAGCAATGGGTGCACAGAGAGGCCATAGATATAGAGAAGCATGTTATAGCGCCAGCTCTAGATCCACAATATGTTCAATGCAAGGATTTTGTGGAGGATTAAACAACATCCCTTTGTTGTGACCCACCTTTGGATCCTTCAATTCTGCTTTGGAAAATTCATATAGTGAATTACAGGTTAGGGGAAGCAGGAGAAAGCCTAGTTTTCAAAATCCACCATTGTCTAGGTGATTGTGTTTCTTTGATGTCCCTTTTCTTGTAGTGTACGAGGAAAATAACAAATATGAATTCCATCCCTACTTTTCTAAATGCAAGTAGAAGAGAGAACAATATTTCAACAAATTCGAGCACTACTAACCTTTTACAAATAGTATGCACTCCCATACATGTGTTTTGGGTAACATTGAAAGATCTATTAAATCTTATTGAAACTATTTTGTGGATGAAAGATCGAAAAATATTTAGAAGGGGAAGATCCACATGTCCAAAGTGGTTGGCCATATCACAATCGATCCATGAGACGTTGTGGTGAAAAATGCTTTAAATTGTGTAAGTTTTAACTCCAGATTCCACTGAATCCAATTCATTTGGTAAAGAGTTTGTATGGGTATTGTAATAGCTTTTTCATAGTTATAACTTAAAATAGGGATTTAATCTATAAGACGTAAAAGAAAGACTTGATGTTGGCATTGGCATGTTGCGGTATTATTCTTGTCTTGAAGGGTCAAATTCTGTGGGGTGCTATTGTTAAATGTTTAATAGAGACTAAGTACTCCATTTGTAACCTCATCATTCACAACTCTAGGTCAAAAGTGTTTACCCGTCTTTCATTAGAAAAAGATAGCCTTGATAATTTCAATAAGTGCAGGTATAGATATTTCACATAATATCAAAGAGTAGAGGATCTATAATTATTATAAGTGTAGAGAAGTAGTGTGTGCTGATATAATTATACCAAAGTATTTGTTCTATAATGAGTCTTCCAAAATTTCATAATGAATGTTATTGATTCTACTTTAAACATTTGTGTTTTTCTTCCACTATGCACTCTGACCAACTGAGTGGTTCATAACTTCATAGTTATTAATTTCACACTCAAACACAAAGAATAAAAAAGAGTACATACAGTCGGAGAATATGTCTTGGTTTCAGGAGGAACCCATTCATCTGACACTTTCATGTATTTCTCAAAGTCATCAAACATGTTAACAGAAAAATGTGTTCTTTGTCTAGCTTATATCCATTTATCTGATCTTTTTCTGTTTGTGCCTCTTGCACCAATCAAAAAGAAAAAATCAAAAAGTATTAGGTAACAATGTTATACAAGAGAAAAATAGTGTGAGCATCAAAAGAATTGCTCAAAATAGAATCAAAGATTCTAAAGGAAAAGAAAGGTTGTTAGTTGTATAATTGTGGATGGGATCGCATCATCTTAGGTATGAGACTCGTAGGTGTAAGAGACCCAAGGAAGTATGAGAAGAGAGAACTTGCATATTCTGCAATAATGGTGTAGTGGAGATAAAATGGCACTTTGTCATGGAATGTGCAGCTTATGAGCCTATCCGTACCCAGTGTGAAAACAAAATGAAGATTGACAACATGCACCATTTAATTTGATGAAAATAAGATCAACCTACCTGCTAGCTTTCTAGTCAAGATTTATCAAAAGGTTCAACATTGAAAGAAGTATGAAGATAGTTTAAGACTATTATTCCTTGGGTCCTTAGACTCATGGTTGTCATTAAAATCATTCATTCATTCTAGAGTGTAAACCATTTTTAAAACTAGGCATAACATTGCAATTGGAAAGTCAAGAACAAAATTTTCTCTGCATGCAAAAAAAAAAAACTTAAATAACTTATATATGCCATTATGTATAACTTAAAACTATCCAGTTTATTTGAAAAATGAGTCAATACAAAGCATTAATATCATTATGGAGGTCCATAAACCATACCTGAGGAGTGTTGCCAATAAGTGTGGCACATATTAGATCAGGTTCAAACATGTTATAACTCTTTTCTGCAATTTCATATTGACTTTCCTATAGGGACACACAGGTTGTGTTGTTTTTACCATGAATTTGTAAAAAGATTAAAAAAGCCTCACTATTGTACTAGTAGGAAAGTGCATGATTAAATAGTTTGGAAAAGGAGACAAAATGGCTGCAAGGATGGATTGATATGTTAATGAGTGGATGATTGGAGTTTATTGGGATCATTAGAGGAGTTAGGGTCACCATTGGGAGCATAGTTCATGAGTGACTAGTTGGAGTTTGAATGAGTGAATGGAGAACCAAGGTGTGGAGTCTAGTGGAGTTTAAGGAGTTTGAAAATTTACTTATGAGTTTAAGGAGTTAGAGGAGTGATCCAAGACCTATAAGTTATAGAACAAATGTAACATGGCCAATAGAGCCAATAAACTGATGGAAAATCACTTGAAGTGCTAAAATATGCAAGTTGTCTAAGTTGGCAAAATAAATGTATGAGGCTCATTGGGGGTTAAAGGGTTAGTAGGAATAATAAGGTTTTTTAAAAACCTTTTGAAAGTCATAAGAAGGGGTAATAGATTCAATTTGTCAATTTGACAACATTAGTTGTCAACTTGACAACGTCTTTAAATCACATATTATTGAGATAGTCAGTTTTAGACTATTTAGGGACAATTTTGGGGTAGTTAGAAATGGTTGCGGTTGGTTGTAATGAATTAGAAGTCTATATAAATGTTGATCCATGGGTTTGGAGACATGATTTAGAGTTGGTGATGTAAGGGGATGTTTTTGTAATATATCAAATCAATAAACACCAGTGATTCTTGCAATTGTGTCTCTTCCCGTGGGTACAGTCCACCATAACAAGGTAACAGTGAATTATCATGTTCATTTAAAATGTGATCTTGATGGGATGATAAAGTAGAATCATAGACTAGTGTTTTATTTACATGTTTAAGAAACTATATTACATTTGGATTGTTCTTGAGACATAGAGATTGACAGATATTTGGCTCTGTGACTAATTTTTGGGTACAGTCAGCATTGCTGGGTTGAAATCCTTTAATTTGATGCAACTCTCCCACCCTTGTGGCCACTGTGATTAGTGGGAGAGATTTAAAAGATGTATATTATCCTTGTATTATAATTTTCCTATGTAGGGATAAGGGGTGTTGATGTTGAAGACCACATAATGGTGGAATTTGCTGAGTGAAGGAGAGACAGTTTGACACCAGTCACTTGGGAAGTATTTTCCATTAAGAATAGTTGCATCAGATGATGAAATATGGATGTTTGTATCCATAATGATGTGTTAGAACTAGGGCATTGATCTAGAGATGATTATGAAGTTGATTTTGCATAGGCCCTAGATAAATGACCCTAGGAACATGGGTTTGATGATTAGATGAATAGGTGGAGAGTAGTTTTCATTTAGCAACTTTTGCAACAAATGTTGCGAACAACATTTTGCAATATTGTGCAAAACTTGACAAAATTACTCCTAGGGTCTACCTAAGTTGGATCTAACATATTTTGAGGTTAATAACATCAATTCCACCATCCCTAATACAATTCTACCCATCCACTATCCTATCAACCTTAGTGAGCCATAGAATTTATAAAATGTTATTCTTTGTTAGACGTATATTTGAGATTTTCTATAGAGCTTTACTTTTCAGTTTTCAGTCTCTTATCTATAAATCTAATTTGATGAACATGGTGATACTGATTGGTTCATGAGCATGTTTAAGAAGTAAAATATTTCTTAAATTCAATGAGAAATAATATGGAATAAGAAGTAGGTATTTTTGACCATTGAATCTATGTCATTCGTTTAGTTTGAGCTTCACTTAGTTTTGAGAATAGTTTAATATTATCTACTTAACATTATCTATGTCATTGGTTTAGTTTGAGCTTCACTTAGTTTTGAGAATAAGTTTAATATTATCTACTTAATATTATCTATGTGAAGGTGGAAGTTCATTTGGCCCTTCCCACCCCCTAACATCACTCTAAATTCCCCATTAACATCTAATAACATTCATTCATCCATTTTTTGAAATATAAAATTCAATCATTATAATCACATAACATTCATTAACACATAAAATTCATTAGCACACAACATTCATGAAAAATTCATTAACACATCATTCATCAACATATACTAGTACAAAATTACATCCATTAAGACAATGTTCTTTCATTAGAAAATAATGTTAATTACAATCATTTATTTTTTTGTTTCTTTCTCATTTTTCTAAGGTAACGGCTAAGCAGAGCATCAATATCCTCATCATTCCCCTCTAGTGGTTCTAATCTCAACACATGTCTCCTCCTCATCTATTCAAGAATAGGAGGCTGCTGTGCCAAAGGGGGGTCTGTTGCAATAACAACTATGCCATGGGTTAAATTCACACCATTTTATATTAGTGTTACAACCATTTCATTAATTAAAAGAACTATAAATCAAAAAGAAATTTAAAAGATTAAAACATAGATTTTATTTACCTGAACATGCCACATCATCTACATGGTGATCCCTCTAAACATTCTCCACTCATTCAACATGATGTTCTATATGCTTTAAAATATACACAAAAAAGGTTAGACCAATTTTAATTTAAGATGTTAAATTATATTAATAATTACATAATTAATTTTCAATAGCAAATGAACACCTCCATCGACACTACGATGCACATCAGGGCCTTTGTCATGTGGCGTAGGTTTTGTGTTAGGATTACGAGGCCACATTGCAATGTCATGCACATTATTATTATTGTTTTCTTTTTAAAAAGAACAATAGTCAATTTACATTTGAAATTAACATCAAATATATTGTTGCTCAAGTATTCAATTTCAAATATTTTTCATTTGGCATATTTACTTGTTCAACCAATGCAGGAGACTCTTGGGTTGGGCTAGTGGAAGCTTGGTGTAGGCAACCATTCAACCATAGCTTGATAGCCTTCCTTGAAGGCAATTTTTTTGTGTTCTGTTGTGGCCTCTAAATTAAATTCTGAGCCCTGCATTTTTTAATTAAATAAAATTATTTACAATTTATAAATAATTTTGATCTGGAATTTGATTGTCACTGATTCGGAATTCATTTATTGCTACTTATAATTTGTGCTTGAATTTTTAAATATCCACTAGAGACAAGTTTGTGTTGCCCAATCTTTTACAGTCTGGCCTTTGTTGCCTTTGATGTGTCCTACAACCTATGAAAATTTTAAAATATGTTAGATGATATAGATATAAAAATCACTAATTAGTGCATTGTTACATTCTACTAGTAGTTAATACTATCACATACCATCTTCTCTCATTTTCTAGTGTAATTCCTCTTTGAGCATCCCTTTTCTTCTTTGCATCCAAAATGAACTCATTATAATGCCTCACTGGAAAAAAGGGAGGATGCTCATACTTTAGGTTCTAGACAAGACTCCTTCTATATGAGTCCCTCACAGTCTTAAGATGTTTGGAAGCTTTTTCTAAAATTTTCTTCTCCTAAAAAATGTTACTACCAAACTCATGCTCTAAATCTTTTGAGTTGATCTTTTAATTTTTTTTCTTGTAAGTTGCATCTTTTAAGAAAAAACACAAAATTGTTAGATAGAAAAATTAACTAAAGTTGTGTACCTTGAATATAGTAAAAGAAAAGGCCTAAATGAAAGAAAAAATATTGTACCAATTAATAATATGAAATAAAATAGTGGGATAGGGTTAGTTCACTTATGATGTTCCACCTTGTACATATGGTGGGCCCGAATATCTTCAATGTGAAGTCATAAAGCATCTTATAAAAAAAATCATTCCCTACAAAAATGTCATGGGATCATCAATCCAAAACTTGTTATGAATAGGTAAATGCATATTAAAATATAAATAATAATAATTTTAAAGTACTTGGAAGCTTAACCCATTTTAAAGGAATCAATTCTTTATCGTCAATCAATAATGACATCTGCATAACTCCCCATGCTAGAAACACTGGTAG